>MU695513.1:17197-32804 GCA_026770625.1 Nicotiana glauca
CCGGGTTCATGGATTCAGCTTATGCACAGACAAACAAACTCTAAAATCTGGCTTAGCACGTCAATACCATCGTAATTCCTTCTTCTGCTTGTTAGCCTAATTTCCTAACATTTGGTAGGAAGTTTCTGACGTAAATTCTTGTTCAATTTTGAAAGATATTGTGAACCCCGAAGCGGTAGTACTCAACAAAGTTACAGATATTGCAAGATATTAGATTACGCCCTTTTCATCGGGTTTTTGCATCTATATTTGGTTTTCGGATCACAATTAAACCTACTTCTTCAACAACTGACTTCATTTAACTGGCGGCGACGCCCCACATGGCGGTGGCCTGAATATTGGTGGATTGGGTACGGAGTTTGGGGCTGAGGAACTTAAGAGTTTGTTACCTTTTTTCCCATTGTATTTCAATGTATCTCATTGTATTACATGTATTGCATTATCTTTTTTTTTAAATTGTATTTCAATGTATCTCGTTGTATTCCAGGAATGTATTCATTTATTTTTTTAATTTATATAATTTATGTATTCAAATGTATTGCTCTATTTTTGGGGTGTTTTCCGGTTGAGAATCTTTTCTATAACTTGAAATACAAATTTTGTGTGTTATAATTGAGTTTGTTGAGTTATATTAGGAGTCTATCGCATTAATTGATTCACTTACCGTTTTTAAACAGCTAAAGACCTTTTTTCCGCAAATTACGTTATTGTATTCGCGAATACAGCTCGCGAATACAGTCGAATACATTCTCTGCTTAGCTGAACTTCCATTTTTTTCGCCGAGTTTTGCTACTGTATTCACTCGGCTACTGTATTCATAAATACAATAGCAAAAATACATCGAATATAGTCTATAACAACTGAAAACATAGTTATAGAAAGTAATTTAGTAAATGATACTTATATCAAGTTAATAATCACTAAAACATAGTAGTTTCTGAAAATTTCTCTTTACAATACTACGCCCAAAAGCAAATGCTTGAAATTTATATGAACTATGAATGTGATGTTGGGATTACACTTTTATCCCTTTTTACTTTTGTTATAGTCTATTTTTTATACGGAAAAGGGTAAAAAATGTTCCTAAACTATTGGGAAAAGGTTTAAAATATCCTTCATTCATTTACTGGGCAAAAAATTACCCCTTCATCCATCTTTTTGGTTCACTTTTGCCCTTTGATTGTTAGGTCAATGCTGATTTTGTTGCATTTTTTCTTTAAATGGTGTGAATAGAAAATGGAAGAGGCACATTCTGGATTGCACCTCTCCGTCTTACCCTTCCTTTGTCTATAAAATTAGAGGCTTGGCCTCATTTTTCAGAGATGGAAAATCTAAAAATTTCTCCCCTCTTTTCTACATTGTTGCATTATTTTCTAAATAAATATAATGCCAAGTGTGATTTGTTCCGTTTGTTGAGTTCAATGAAGTTCTGCAATTTGTAGTACCGCTATCACAGAATAGTTATTTCGTTCTATCCCGGGAGGAGTTAATCTATAACCTTGGGCAATAGTAAGAGGATTAAATTCTTTAAGGACACGTTGTGCATTCAGTGGACTCGGAATTAATTTACGATTTATTTATTGAACTAAAGTTTGTTTGTTTCTTTGATTTTCTGATTTTGAACACAGTAATACCAACAATCTTAAGGAATTTAATATTTTAAAATATATTTTCTATGTTCATCTTAATAGGTATTTGTTGGAGACTAAGCAAACACATTCTGTTAGCCGTAAATACAACGAGAAATGATTATAAATGGCTTAGTAAAGTTCTTCTCATTTGTTTGCATTCTACGGAAAAATGGTGTTGTGTATTCTTGGTTTAATGTAATGAACCAATTTTTGAAAAGCCAGAATATTAAGTCACAATTGTTGGCAAAACACAACTTCTCTCCATGTTTCTTAAGTTAGTGGAAGATGTCGTATCATTTGTTGCGTTCGTAAGTCGCAATGTTAGTAAGTCGCAATGTTAGTTGATACACCGATTATTCGAGGATAAATTTCAAAACAAATTTTTCAAATTAGATCATGGCATGGACTTGAAGACAATGTGTTTAAGTGGATATGTATTGAACTCTCATACATAAAGGCATTAAAATTACTGGCATTCTCATGATTAAAATTATTAGCATCATCATGTCAAGTTTCAGTTACTGTGTGAATGAGAAGATATGTAACGAAGAGCAGTTCCGATTTGGTCTAATCTGATTTTTTTTTTCTTTTCAAAAGTTGACATGTGCTTATTAAGACCATCTCCGACTCTAATACAAAATTTCGCACCAAATTTTACATCAAAATCATATAATACTAAATTTACTCTGACCATTACAAAAAATAATATTTCTTTTTATATTCTTCTATCTCTTCTATATTATATTATTATCTTCTATTTAAATTTAAATTTTTATTTCCTTCAAACAAATTCTATCTTTTTTCTTTTTTCCATATTCATCACATATAATTCACATTCACTACTTATATGATCATTTATTATAAAATTATTTTAAAGGATAAATCAACTAAAAGTGAAATCATCGATAAAAAATAATTAAATAAATATTACATCACAGTCAAATTTAATTTAAGTACCACATAAATATTCAACTTTCGCCTCTATTCTCCCATAAATGCTCGGTTAATGCATTACGAAGTGCGAAATGCGCATCTTTATCCTTAATTTTTTTGTGTCGAGCTAAAAATTATTCAAATCGGTGATCTTCATTTACTGCCATTTCTACTGTAGGAGCTGGATATTCACGTGCATCTTGAATTTGTGCATTAAGATCACGCCCATCCTCAATTATCATGTTATGCAGTATAATACATGTGGTCATTATATCACGTAGCACCTCTTTTCTCCAAAAATGTGACGGACCCGCAACAATTGCAAAACGAGATTGCAAAACTTCGAATGCACGTTCAATATCTTTTCAACATAATTCTTGTTTCATTGCAAAATATTTCTTCTTTGCTGAACGTGGCTCCCGAATAGTTTACACAATAGTAGATCATTTTGGTGCTTTCGAAAATTTATATCCAAGTGGTGCTTCCGAAAAAGATATCATAAGTATTTTTTTTAGTTACTTGATTATATTATATTTATATATATTTGCTTATTATTTATCTTACTTTTACTTAAATATTGCAGATTGCACAAGCAAAAACTTTACTGATGCAAGACCCTAACTTTAAAAAAGGCTTTAAATTTGATCATGTGTGGGATATGATGAAAGATTTTGAGAAGTTTAGCGATGTTGATTTTGGAAGAACAGAAGCAAGAAAGCATGGCTCTACTTATGTATCATCGGAGTCTGAGGCTCCTACTCAATTCACCGTTGGTATCGTCTCCTAACTTGTCATCATTTTTACTAAATTTAAATGAGGATGTTGCAGGTGAGGCCACATCATCACAACGACCTATTGGGGTAAAGAAAGCAAAATTGAAGAGAAAAAATGATGAAGATTACGTGAAAATAATCCAATCGGAAAATAGTCGGTCTGTTAAGGCGATGAAAAAGTCAAGTAACTCAAGAAATAAAGTTTCGAGACAAAAAGAATTCAAAGAAGAAAATAAAATTTTATTGACGAAGTTGAATTCCATTGACTATCCAAATCTTCGTAAATTTTTGCGACAAGAACAAAAACGAATAATCGATAAAGGAAGTCAACAATTTCAACAACCACAAACACAACAATGTTTTGCCATTTTTTTTAGTAATTTAATGTATCCTCCTTTGATGTACTTTTGAATTTTAATGTATTTTTATTTTATGTATTGTTAATTTTCTTTTTAAAATTTTAGTTTTCACTTTTCAATTCTAGCAACATTAGATATCTTACATTTGTATTTTTTATTTTTAAATAATGGTTATATTTTTTTTATAAAACTGTAATAAAAATAATAAAATTAACTTATAATTTTATATAAATATAATATATACAAAAATTAATATATCAAAAAAATATAATATAAAATTAAAATTATAAAGATCTTAATATAAAAATTATTTATATACACAATATATGATAAATTAAAAGTCCAAAAAAATAAAAAGATGAATAAAATAATAACAAATCAAATTTGGTGTTGATGAATAGTGTCACACCAAATGTGGTGTGATACTATTCATACACTAAAATGATGCAAAATTTGGTGTTCCATTGGAGCAAAAAAAAATCAAATTTTACACCAAATTTAGATTTTGTGCAAAAAATAGTGCACCACTGGAAATGCCCTAAGGGGTGCAATTGCAGTATTATTATCATCACTATAGTCCAGAATTTGTGCAAACAGGGTCACTTGTCACAAAAATATGTGCGTTCATTTTAAGGATGAATCAGTTTCGAAAGTGGCTGCAATACTGGTTTTACCCCTTACTATAATTTTATTTCTATAATATTAGGATAGATGGTTATTATGTGATGATCTCAAAATATTTTATTGCATGCTAGAACTAGGAATATCATATTATTGAATGAAATTGTTATTCCGTTTATCAAATAAATTAGATTTGTGGTTATATAGTTGGTTGGCATGGATGCAATTATGTGACATATTATTTTCAAGGTTTGTAAGATGTGAATTAAGCTAACATGGATACTTGCAAATTATTCTTGGGATCATGAAAATAATATGTATATAATTTTAGATTCAATAAAGATATACATATGTTAGTTTGATAAGAATAATACATCAAATTATTGAAATATTTAGTGGTTATAATGGTTTAGTTGAAAAAATATTTGAAAAGAAAATTAAAACACTTGTGATTTTTCACCCCTATTTTTGAGAAAATTAAAATTCTCGTGATTTTCTATCTCGTTATGGAGACTAAAGTCTTCGTGATTTTCTACTCCTGCTTCAAGATCAAAATCTGCGTGATTTTTTACTCGTTCGTTGAGATTAAAGTCTTTGTGACTTCTATTCATTAATGGGGATTAAAGTCTACGTGACTTTCTACTATGTTTGGAGATTAAAATCTTTGTAATTTTCTACTCTAATTTATTATTCGATTTGAATATTAAAAATTTCACCGTTTATTAGATCCGGTATCAGATATTACTCGGTTAGAAGATTAAAAACTTTACCGTTTGTTGATTTTGATTGAGTCAGATTGGTTTAAAGATTAAAAAATTCACCATTTATTTTGGCTCTTTCATGATACAAATAAAAGTTCATGTGGTTGGCTTTACGAAGTAATCGGAGCAGTGAATGTGAATCTCCTTTTTAAGAGATATATTTGGAATATGGTATTATTCATCAAATGACAGCCCCTTAGTCGCCGCAATATAATGAAATTGTGGAAAGAAAGAGTAGAACGTTAAAGGAGATGATGAATGTCTTTTTGATAAGTTCTAGTTTACTCCAAAACTTGTGGGAGCAAGTTATTCTTACAACTAATCGAATACTCAGTCGAGTTCCCTTAGCAAGATGCAATCCATTCCATATGAAAAATCAATTGGAAGGAAGCACAACGTAAATTAGTTTAAAGTATGGGGTGCGTAGCTAAAGTGCAAGTTCCTAAACTCAAAATAGTAAAGATCAGACAAAAAATTATTGATTGCATTTTCATTGGACATGCAACAAATAGTGAGGCATATAATTTTATGGTTTATAAATCATAAAATTCCGACATTCATATTAATACAGTAATCAAATCAAATAATGATAAATTCTTTGAGAATATACATCCGTATAAAAAAGAAATTTGAGTTGTCTAGTGAAATATCTATGCGACCTCGGGAAGAAGCAAAGGAAAGTACACCTAATGAGGTGAATCCAAATAGTAAACGTCAAAAGGCAACTACTTCCTTTGGATCAGATTTTCTGACATTCTTATTGGAAAGTGAACCTCACATATTTAAAGAAGCAATGTCTTGTTCGAAAGCACAATGTTATAAAGAGGTAGTCAATGGTGAGATAGAACCCATATTAAGTAATCATACTTAGGAATTGGTTGATCGTCCTTCAGGAAATAAACCTTTGGGTTCTAAGTGAATTTTCAAAAGGAAAATGAAAGCAGATGGTACTATTGACAAATATAAGGCAAGACTGATTGCCAAAAAATTAAGACAATAAGAAGGTCTTGATTATTTTGACACATACTCACCGGTAACGAGAATTATATCTATTTGGATGGTAATAGTATTAGCCACTGTGTATGGCCTTGAAATCCATTAGATGGACCTAAATATAGCCTTCTTAAATGGAGATTTGGAGGAAGAAATTTATATGGAACAACCTGAAGGGTTCGTGGTTCCTGGAAAAGAAAGAATGTGTGTCGACTTGTTAAGTCACTTTAAGTACTAAAGAAACACTCAAACAATGGCATGCAAAATTTGACTAGAAAATATTATCAAATGGTTTCAAACTAGTGTATTTACATTAATATTAATATAAATTATGTAGTCATTATTTGTTTATATACGAACTATATGTTGATAAAAAAGGCACATGAAACATGTGAAATGTGGGGACATTTAACTTATGCATAACAAAATCTAATGCTAGACGGGGATGTATATATTATCTAGAATAATTAGATGATATGATTCTTAAAACCCCACGAATCCTTAGGGATATTGATACGGTAGTCGGTGAATTCATTAATTATTCAATCTTAGTGATGACTACTGATGAAACTACAAATTTGAAAGATGTTTACGTGTTGTTTCAGAAATAATTTGTTCTTTCTTGAACATTTATAATGCTTAGCTCTTTTATGATGTCACCTGCAAGGTTGTGATTTTTCATGAAAAGTGCGTTTATATATTTTGTATAAACATGACCGTTCATGAACGAATGTATTAGTATGTTAGTCTTTAATGAGGTGAACCAACCGATGAACATGATCAAAATCTATTGCAAGTTGGATTTATTTCATGAAAGGAGGTGCTATAATTTGCATATCATATAAGCGTATAGGCAGGGTAGGAAGCGTTATGTATAATGGAAAATCTCGTCACATTCGACAGAGTCACAGTACCGTTAGACAACTACTCTCTAGTGGTGTTATCGCGATTGATTATGTAAAGTCAAGAGATAACGTGTCAGATCCACTTACAAAATGCCTATCTAGAGAGGCAGTAGAAAGATCTTCGAAGGGAATGGGGCTAAGGCCTAGGACAAGTTATAATGGTGGTAACTCTACCTAGCAGACTAGAGATCCTAAGAGCTAGGTTTAAAGAGATCAAATAAAGTTATAAATGACAGTTCAACATTGTCAAACACGATAAGGACAATGTTCAGAAATCAAGGTAAAGAAATAATGTTTTTTGATGAGTCAATAAAGCTTAAAGATTTTTAATGATTTGCTAAGTGTCACGACCAAAGTTCTCCCTCCGTGAACTATCGTGATAGCACCTAGTCTCTATGATTAGGTAAGCCTAACACATTATAAAAAAAGGAAATGAAAACCAAACTGGCAAGTTGCGGGTAAAAATAATAAAAGAGTTTAAAAATGCCGCTTGGCATATACAATACACACTCTCAAAACTGAATCAAAACTCCCAAAACTCGGAATCTCATAAAATCACAAGCTATATAAAACTACACAGTATTCTAACTCCATAATGTCTAATCAAAAGTAAATATAGGACGTCTAAAGCTAAAGGGTAGAATAGAGAGAGACTTCTAGGTCTGCAAATACGACAAATATACCTTGAAGTCTCTAATATCGCTCGCCTCACTAATAGAACGGTTGAGTAGAAGAACCTGGATCTGCACATGAAAAATATGTGCAGGAAAAGGCATGAGTACACCATAGTAATACTCAGTAAGTGCCAAGCCTAACCTCGGTCGAGTAGTGACGAGGAAGGTTAGGGCCTTACTGGTTATAACAAGGTAAAACAGTAAGAAATGTGAAAATATAATTAAAATACTAACAGTCAATAAATAATAAAATCATAGAAAAAATATAACTCTGTACACAGAGATAGCAACAGGGTATCTCCTAGGATATTGTCCGTAGTCCCAAACGTAAATGTGCAGAGGATCTCCCGGAATATCGTCCAGTAGTATGAACCATATATATGCAGGAAAATCTCCCGGAATACCAATCAGTAGTCCCAAAGCAAATATCCAGTACAGGGGAATCTCCCGGGGATCTTGTCACGTAGTCACAATTATAATGTGCAGGTGGATCTCCTGGAATATCGATCTGTAGTCCCAAAGTAAACATACAGGGGGATCTCTTGGGATATCGTCCCGTAGTCCCAAAATAAACACACAACAATCTCAAGAAAGAATCTATAGTTCAATCCAAGTTCGTACCAAGAAAGCAGAGATTTCTATTCTAAACATTCTGCACAGAATTCAAGTAAACAGTTTAAGCAGATAGAACAGTTAAGTCACTCAAGCATGCTTTCCTAAGCTAAAAAGTATGCTTTAAATATAGTAGTGTTCAACAAAATGGAAACACATAAAAAATTAATGAAAATTAGGTTTTTCAACAATTAGCACGTGTATGCACTCATCACCTCACGTACACGAATCATATAACAACATTACCAAAATCCTAATGAGAGTTTTGTAATGACCCGACCGGTCATCTCATGAGTTACCGATCCGTTCCCCCATTTCCGCTTCTTTATGTTTTGTTATTCGTGTTTTATGGTATCGGGTTGGTCGGATCGAGTCCGGAATGATTTTGAAAAGGTTTGAGACACTTAGTCTCTTTTAAGAAGGTTTGAGTTGGAAAAGTCAACTGGATGTTGACTTATGTATTAGAGGGCTTGGATGTGAGTTACGATGGTTCGGTTAGCTTCAGGAGGTGATTTTTGTGACTTAGGAACGTGATCGGAATGGGTTTTTGAATTATAGAGAAGATTTAGGCTTGAATTGGCGAAGTTAATATTTTGGCGATTTCCAGTTGATAGGCGAGATTTTGATCCAGGGGTCGTAGTGGAATTACGAGAGTTGCATTAGCTTTGTTGTGCCATTTGGGATGCGTGTGTAAAATTTCAGGTCATTCGGATGTGGTTTTGGTTGGATTTTTTATCAAAAATGTATTTCGGAAGATTTTAGAAACTTAGGCTTGAATCCGATGTGTTTTGAGTAATTTGATGTTGTTTGAGGCATTTTGGTGATTGGAACAAGTTTGAATAAGTTTTTAGGATGTATTGGTGCTTTTGGTTGAGGTCCCGGGGGCCTCGGGTGAGTTTCGGGTGGTCAATTGGACCATTTCGTGCCTTAGAGAATTGCAGAAATTATAGGTTCAACTGTTGCAGACTTTTGGTCTTTGTGTTCGCGGGAGGACCCTCGCGTTCACGAAGAGTAAGATGAGGAAGGTGAGAATTTGGCCTTCGTGTTCGCGAGCATACTACATGTTCACGAAGGGCAGCGAGTTCAGTTCATCGCATTCGCGGGCATAGTGTCGCGTTTGCGTAGAAGAATTGGGTCATGTGGATTGGAAGCCAAGTTGTGCTTCGCGTTCGCATTAGAAAGGTCGCGTGCGCGAAGGGTCACCTGGGTGAAGCATCGCATTCGCGACGCCTTGGTCGCGATCGAGTAGAAGGAAAAAGCGGTCAACATAATTTTGTGCTTCGCGAATGCAAGGTGTTGACCGTGTTCACGAAGAAGGAATGTCAGGCCTGGGCAGAATATTTTAAAGACGTTTTGTTCGCGAAGGTGGGGGTATTTTCCACCATAGCTGCTCGTTTTGAAGGATTTTTGAAGGTTATTAAAGATGGATTCAATGAGAAATGTTTGGAGGTAAGAATTTCGAAACAAAAACTCGATTCTATTGTGAAATCTACCTAGAAATTCATGGAAACTTGAACTAAAAACGGAAGAACTAGGGCTTGGAATTTTGGGGTTTTGATTTGGGATTTGAGGAGTCATCTGGACTCCGATTTTGGTGTTCTTTATATGCATAGAGTCGTGGGGAGATAAGAAATCAGTTGATGTAAAAAATTTTGAGTTTCAAGAAGTGCGCCCGGGGCTCGGGTTTTGCTAATTTCGGGATTTTTGGTATTTTTCAATTGTTTTCACTTGGGTTTTGTTCCCTTAGCATATTATGACATATTTGCCCTGATTTTGACTAGATTCGACGCAAGTGGAGGCCGATTCGAGAGGCAAAGGCATCGCAGAGTAGTATTTTAACAAGTTTGAGGTAAGTAACCATTGTAAATTTAGAACTGAAGGTACAAACCCCAGTATTTTACTCGATTTGGTAAATGCGGTGATGCACATGTTAGGTGACGAGCGTGTGGACGTGCACCGGTAGGGACTGTGACTTGGTCCATCCCATAGCGACTATTAAGCCAGGTATTTTATTTGGAAATTTTATATTATTCTGGATTCTGGATCCTTATATTGTATTATGGGCTTTATGCCATATTTGGGGCCTTTTGCCGATTTGTAGAAACCATTAGGGGTAGTTTAACTGGTTTTCCTCACTTTACTTATTAAAAGCATATCCTCAATTCTATTTTACATTTTAAATGTTTAAAACTGGTTTTATCATTCTACTCATATTGTGAGGACTATTTGGGATGAGTTCCCTAATTTCTATTGTGATGCACGAGAGGCTATGAGGCTAATGACTAAGAGAGATTGAGAACCTTATGGTGAGTATATTATATGTATATATATTATGGATCAGGCTGCACGCCGCAGCGATACTTATATAGATCGGGCTGCACACCACAGCGATATATATATTGGATCGGTCTGCGCGCGCAGCCATATGACGTTTGGGCTGTAGGAGCCCCTCTGGAGTCTGTACACTCCCAGTGAGCATAGTCGACTATAAATACATAGATCGGGCTGCGCACCACAACAGTTATTATGATTTCTGCTAATATGAGTTAATACTGAGTCGAGTACTGATAGTGAATATTGTGTGACTAGAGTTGAGTCATGTGTGACTGAGAGGCTGCCCTAGGGGCCATATTCTGAGTGATCCTTTGCCCGAGGGGCCCTGTTATGATATTTCTACTATTTTCACTCTTTTTATAAATAAGCCTCCATTGGACATATTGTCAAGTAATAGATTTCAAAGTTTTAAACTGAAAATGATGAATTTATGATAGAACTGATTTTAGAATATATATTTTGAACTGCTCGTCACTGCTTTCAGGCCATTATTTACTTTAGTTACTTACTGAGTTGGCATACTCACGTTACTCTCAGCACCTTGTGTGCAGATCCAGGTGACCGAGAGGCCGAGTGAGAGCTTTCAGCTATTTTCCAACATTCAGCGGGATTTCGAGGTAGTTGCATGGCGTCCGCAGCTCTGATTTCTCCCTTCTATCTTATTATTTTCCGCATTTCTAGACTATTCATGTAGTAGACTATCAGACTTGTATTAGAGGCTCTAGACTCGTGACACCAGATTAGTGTGGGTTGTGTAGTCTTTCATGTTTTGTTGACTTTCGCATATCTAACTTACTGTTTTGAACACTTATTATGATAATTGGTAATTTAACTGTGTTAGCAAATGACTTATTAAATAAAAATGGGTTGTGGTTTGATAGTTGGTCTGGCTTGCCTAGTAATGTGTGTTTAACCAAAAAATGATAATTTGGTCAAAGCTAGAATTTAAGATAAGAAATCGGGTTACTGATAATCAAGAGACCAAAAAGTACAATAGGCTTTCTTTAAACAAGAATAAGCAATAAAGAAATTTGTATTCTAATATGATGTAAATGATATTTCGTGTGTCCTTATAAATGATGAGACCTCTTCCTTTTATAGCTAATAAGGAGTAACGGCTCAATTCCTTAGTATAAATAAGAATAATAACGGACATTTAATGAGACAATTATGAGTAATAAATGACATTAAATAAGCCGTTACACAATCATTCCTATTAAATACCAATTTTCCAACGTATCAGGTATTTAATATTGAATTTGGACTCCTTTTTGTCTTCAGATCCATGTCTTCAATGCCTTTCGATCCGTTGGCTTTAAATGACTCGAATTGGTACGGGACTCGTGTCTAAACTGCTTCTCGTGCCTGTTTAACTTCCTCTTCCCGTATCTTTCGTCATCAGATTCTTGTCTTTTGAATCCTTAAGAATTCCTAGACCTAAATGCTTCATTTAGGTACGGGACACGTATCTAAATTGCACCCCGTGCCTATTTTGAATTCTTCTTCTCGTGTCTCTCAATTAATTATTACATGTTGACCTTTTGACCAATCCACGTGTCATGCCACGTTATCTCTAATATAAATTCAGTTTTTTCCCAATACAATGTGATAGGCGCCATCACGACTGGTATTCCGGGTCGTGACAAGTTGGTATCAGAGGCTAGGTTACAAAGGTCTCGCGAGTCATGAGCCAGTTTAGTAGAGTCTCGTGGATCGGTACGGAGATGTCTGTATTTATCCTCGAGAGACTGCAGAACCTTTAGGAAACTTCACACTCTTGAAATTCTTATCGTGCGAGTTTATTGACCCGAGTACTAAACTTCTGTTGTTCTATTCTATCATAGATGGTGAGGACACACACTACTTGACAGGGTGGGCGACCACCAGTGCCACCAACTGCGGCCACCAGAGGCCGAGGATGCGGTCGTGGTCGTGGTAGGGGGCAGAGCAGCAGGGGCAGCACCTGCAGATCCACCAGCTGCCCCAGTTCATGACCAGGTCCCCCTTGTGGACGCTGCAGCAACACCAGCTCAGGCACCAACTGTGCCTATTGTGATCTCAGGCCTTTACGAGGCTCTAGCTCAGATATTATCAGTGTGTACCGGTTTGGCTCAGGCGGTCTCAGCTGCTACGACCGTAGCTACTTCCCAGACCGGGGGAGGTATTCAGACCCCCGTTGCTCGAACACATGATCAGGTTATGTAGGGACTCTAGACACTGGGAGCACCTCCAGCCCAGCCGGTTGCACCAGCTCAGGAGTTTGTAGTACTAGTGATGCCGGATGATGAGCATCGTTGATTTGAGAGGTTTGGTAGACTCCAGCCTCCGACATTCAGTGGTACAGAGGGCGCGGATGCCCAATGATTTTTGGATAAGTGTCAGAGGATGCTTTGTACAACAGGGATTCTAGAGACTAGTAGCATGGCATTTACCACCTTTCAGCTTTTTTGGGGCTGCCTTCACTTGGTGGGAGGCGTATGAGAGGCGTAGGCCTGCTGGAGCAGCCCCTCTTACATGGAAGTAGTTCTCTGTTCTCTTTCTAGAGAAGTATGTACCATAGTTGCACCGAGAGAAGATGCGTAGGTAGTTTGAGTAGGACGATGGCGTAGTTTGAGATGCAGTTCTCTGAGTTAGCCCGACATGCAATTTGGTTGGTTCCCACAGACCGAGAAAGGATCAGGAGGTTCGTTGATGGCCTCACATATCAGCTCCGTATTCTCATGACCAGGGAGATGGTTACTGGTGCTACATTCGAGGAGGTTGTGGATATTGCTAGGAAGATTGAGTTTGTCCGTCGCCAGGAGCGAGAGGAGAGGGAGGCCAATAGGCCTCGAGGATCTGGCAGCTACAGTGGTGCTCCTTCGAGGGGCCAGTTTCAGCACGACAGAGGCCGACAATTCCGACTTGGACGGTCTGATCACTCAGGTTATCATGGAGCTTCATCAAGTCATGGTTCCCACAGTTCGCACCAGGTCCATTCATCACTTTGTATCCTTCCAGCTTAGAGCTCATTCCCGTGCTCCATCTGTTCAGAGCTCTTCTATGCCGAGTTCATCTGTTGGTCACTCTGGTGCGAGGGGTTCCCTTCAGTCCCCATCTCCAGCACCAGGGAGTCGCTATGAGTGCGAAGAGTTTGGACACATGAAGAGGCAGTGTCCCTGCCTGTTACTAGTTCATCCCAGCAGAGGGGCCAGTCATCAGCATCAACTCCAATTGCTCCACCAACACCCGCCCAGCCAGCTAGGGGTGGGGATCAGTCAGCCAGCGGTCGCCCCAGAGGGGAAGGTTGATCAAGGGGCGGCCATGCCCATTTTTATGCTATGCCAGGCAAATCCGATGTCATTGCCTCCGATGTTGTAATTTCAGGTATTATTTCAATCTGCCACAGAGATCGAAAATGATGAATTTATGGCAGAACTGATTATAGAATATATGTTTTGAACTGCTCGTCATTGCTTTCAGTCCATTATTTACTTTAGTTACTTACTGAGTTGGCATACTCACTTTACTCCCTGCACCTTGTGTGCAGATCCAGGTGCCTGAGAGGCCGAGTGAGAGCTTTTAGCTATTTTCCAGCATTCAGCAGGGATTTCGAGGTAGTTGCATGGCATTCGTAGCCCTGATTTCTCCCTTCTATCTTATTATTTTCCGTATTTCTAGACTATTCATGTAGTAGACTGTTCAGACTTGTATTTGTGACGACCCAAAGGGTCATCACCAGATTTCTCCCTTTTTCGCGCTTTTGAGGCCTTGAAAACCTCATTTTTATTTGCCTCTATTTGCGTGTGCAGTTTGGGCGTGCAGCCGGAAAGCTTTTATGTTGAAATATGTGAAATCTGTGAAAAATTTGAAGAATTTTGATATTAATATGGTTAAAGTTGACTTCGGTCAATATTTTTGGTAAACGGACCCGGATCCGTGATTTGATGGTCCCGCAGGGTCCGTAAAAAAATATGGTACTCGAGCATGAGCTCGGAGTCGAAATTCGAGCTCTAGAACCCGAGTAAAAGAATTTTTCTGTTAAATTGTTTTTCTGAAATTATTAAGGAAAATGGAAATGAAAATTAATTAAAAGACTATGGTATAGGGCTCGTATTTTGGTTTTGACGCCCGATACAAGTCTTATATATTGTTTAAGCGCTTTCTGTGAAGTTTGGTTGAAATCGGACGTCGTTTGACGTGTTTCGGACTATGAGTTCCAAGTTTGAAATTTATGAAGTTTAGAAGAAAAATCATGAGTTTTGTGGCTTGATTCAATGATTTTGATTTTGTTTTGGCGATTTGATCGCTCGAGTAAGTTCGTAGGATATTATTGAGTTAGTGTGTGTGATTGGTTAGGAGCCCCGAGGGCTCGGGAGTGTTTCCGGAGGTGTTCGGGGTAGTTTTGCACTTTGAATGGTAGCAGATTTTTCTGCAATTTTTGCCCAGGGAATTTCTTCTTCGCGTTTGCGGCCTTAGGCATCGCGTTCGCGTACCTTCCCTAATTTCCTTCTCCGCGTTCTCGATTGAGTCCACGCATTCGCGAAGCTTCAGGTCGCCCCTTCATTGCGTTCGCGTGATGCCAAACGCGTTCGCGTAGACCAATTTTTGGGCACCCAATATTTTTCGCTTTGCGTTCGCATCCCTTGTCCGCAAACGCGATGGTTGCCAACTTTTGTTCATCGCGAACGCGACCCTACTGTCACGAACACGTAGGGTAATTTCACCCAACGATTTTAAGTCATAAAATAGAACAGTAGCTCGGGATTTAGCCATTATTTCACACGATCTCTTCACTCCAACATCCTATAGACGAATTTCCAGCTCCTCTTCCTCCATAGCTTGCTAGGTAAGTGTTCTTAACTTCATTCTCTCTTAATTTCTTTCACTAATCACTAATTTCCTAGCCCTAAATCATGAATTCAAGGTAGAAATTAAGGGTTGGGGGTAGAAGTTAGGGTTTTGGGAATTTTGGGTGATTCAACCTCAATTTGGGGTCGAATCTTGAAATAAATTATATATTTGAACTCGT
>MU695513.1:53672-77961 GCA_026770625.1 Nicotiana glauca
TTTTTTTTTTTTAAATGTTGCTACAAATATAGATTCCCAATAACTGAAGTTGCTAATGCGCATTGTACTGATCCAAACCGTATGTTAACAACTACTACTTGGGAGGTCATTAATGATGTTGTTAAATTTTTATATAAATTTATACAGCTACTGTTGAGTTTTCTGGAGCATATTACCCTAATGTTACTATGACTTTAGTACATATAACTGAAATTTCTTTTCTACTCTTTGAATTTAAGAAGAAAGAAAAATATAAGGATGTTGTGGAAAAAATGCAAGCAAAATTCAAAAAATATTTCTTTTTAATTTCTCCGATTTACTTCATTGGTATTGTTTTAAATCCTTCTATTAAGATGTCTAATTGTCACCAATTAATGAATGCTTTATATACTTATATGGAGATTGGACCAACTGAAACCCCAGATTTATATGTTTCTATGAACAAGCTAAATAAATATTTACAATAATTATATAATTATTGTGAGCACGTGATTTTTGCCTCACATGAATTACTCCCACAAAATCAAAACAAAAATATTTGTTTTATTGTGTGCAAATTTTGTGATTTTTTCTCGTGATATTTTTAATAATTGTTAGCACTCGTGTGTGCGTGTTTGTTGTTTAAATTAATAGAAAAATACAAAAAATATGTTGCAATCGTGTTTACAATTTAAAACCAATATTTTTGAATTAATTAATAATTAATTTTTTTACAAAAAGAATGAAAATCATAAAAAATGTATTTTGTATTTTCAGTATTTAATGTCGAATTGTGTGATTATTTTATTTTTAGTATTTAATTACTTGTGATAAATATTGTTTAAAGTGGATTAGTCCTTTTAAGTCAATTTTGGGTTTTATTAATTTAAGTTAGAATTTTTGGTTAATTTCGAAAATAATTTAGGAGTAAAAGAAAATCAAAAAAAAAAGGAAGGGAAATTGGGCCAAATTCACCTAGCCCAATTAATTATGCCTAATACCCGTTCAAAACAGACCCAATAAGGTCTGTTACCCAGTCCGTCTCCACGACTGATCAAACGATACCGTTTGATGTCAGTTGATCCAAGCCGTTCGATCAAGTTGATCCAACGGTCAAAGAGCTTCACCCGTTGCCCGTCCCGTCTTACACCCGAACCGACCCAGCCCTGTGCTAAATAAAACGACGTCGTTCTTTGCCCCTCCTGATCTGGACCGTCAATCTCATGAGATCGGACGGTCCAGAATCAATAATCAGGTTTAATATACCCAAGGACAACCAACCCACCCCCTCACTCACTTCATCGTCTTCCTCACCCCAAACCCTAGCGACCCGCCGCCCCAAAACCCTCCTTTCTCCGATGGATGCGCCGGCTCCAATGGCCGCCAAAATTACACCTCACAATCGTCACAACCCCCTCTTCCCAAATCCTTACTCCGATTCTTTCAAACACCCCTGGAACTCTTCGAATATTGATTCGAAGAGTCGAACCCTAGCCGCCACCACCTCCAAATTCCCCGAAATTAACACCCTAGGATCCTTTCCTATCCCTCTTGTATAATTTACAAGAATTTTCCCTCGAATCA
Organism: Nicotiana glauca; assembly: GCA_026770625.1. Lineage (NCBI taxonomy): Eukaryota > Viridiplantae > Streptophyta > Magnoliopsida > Solanales > Solanaceae > Nicotiana > Nicotiana glauca. Next base: position 55,236 of record MU695513.1, read on the forward strand.
CTTTTAAACTCTTCGAATCTTTAAATCCCCAATTCGGGTCCTAAGATGATAGACCTAAGTTCGAGATTGATGGCGATTATGCAAATTTTAGAGCCGGTTTTGTCACTTAATTGTGTTATTCACTTGTTCTGACAAAAGAACAAGTGATCAACATTATTTTGTGTCGAAATCGGAAGGTCCAGTCAAGTCCGAGTAAAAAAATGGTGAGTTTCTTTTTCTTTCATTTTATTTCCCTTCGTTTATCTTTCCTTTCCATTCATGTATATTTGTTTCGTGTGTTCATATACATGTCTTCTGCTTCGTCTCTTTTCTTCTGTTTGGTAGTTGAATCAATGTTTAAGTCAAGTTTTAGATTAATTGAGTGCTGTCATTTTGCTATTTGAAGTCAGAATTTTCCAGTATCTATTTCATAATATTTTTTTAGATTGGTTGGTTCGAGTCAATAGGAATGTTCATTTTCTGATTATACTTGTTTGGTTGTGATCATTTAGTTTAGTTAAAATCAATCAAACATAAAGTATGAATTTAAGGGGACAATTTGGAGATGGAAAGTTCTGCCAACAACAGAGTGATATTTTAAAACTGATTAATTATAAATGAATTAAAACTGAGTGGTATGACAACATCACTTGTCATGGCACGCATGGATTAAATAGCAGGCTGCCCATACAAATTGAATAGAATAATGGGAAATGAGAGTTAATGGGGAACTGACAGTCTTGATGGGTTTAAAAGTCAGAGAATATGATGGGGGAAAGTTTTTTCTTAATTGGAAGTGGAAATGCATGCCTTTAAGTGCTCTTAGGAGTTGGAAATTGGGGAATGAAAAAAGTCTTTAAATAGAGGGATACACATAGAATTGGGAGAGGACTTTCAGAGAAAAAAACACTCTGATTCTGAGAGATTAAGAACAATAGAGATAGAAAGAGAGCTTAAGAGAATTAAGAGAGAAAAACTTCAGAAAATACCAAAGGCTAAGAATATTTTAATGAGAATCACTGTTTCATTAATAATTTCTGTGATTTCGTAAGTTTCAATTCCTGGAGTGATCTTTGACTTAAGTGGAGCTGAAAGGGTTTGAGTTTGGAGGTTTTAAAAGGCTAAGCTTGCAGTTTTGGTTGTTTGTTTCTGATTGCTGCATACGATTTTGGTTCAAAGCTGATTCTGGAAACTATTTCTGTTGCTAGTTACTGTTGAAGTTGTTTACTGCTGACCTTACCCCCTTTTACTTTTGTTTCCACGTATTCCTTAGTCCTGAAATACTGAATAAATGTTGGTTATGTGAATCAAGTGGAATCCGGTGAAATATAGGCTATATTTGCCATAGTTTCTTCTTGTTTTTACTGTTTAAATATCATGTAATAGATTGGTAATTGTAGATGTTAAGCAAGTTGGTACTGTTATTATAAAATTGGGTTTGTGTTTTAGTTAATTGTTTGGTTTCAACATCAAGTAATATGTTTAGAAGGTGTATGAGCAGGTTTGTGGATTGTTGGTATGGCAAATGAACTGTAGGTCTCAACTACTCAGTTTATTTTGATTCATGTTCTGTGTCATAGATTTTTGCCTTAGTTTATGTCAAAAATCAATAAGGTTTTAGTTCTAATGTTTATATGAATCCATTGAAATATTAGGTGTTGGCTTATACGTATATTGAGGTTGTTTATAAGCATGTTTGCCCATAAGCCTAAGTTTTGAGATCATGTCTGTCCATTAGACCCCTTTACAAGCCTCCATTTACCATGTACATGGATTAAGCCAAGGTTTGAATGAATTTGAAATTCGCATGACTATTCCTGTGAAGTTATTTAAAAGACTGCTGTCCATAGTTACAATACGTTTACTCATGAGCCATAATGAATTACTGATGATTTATGGTTTGTTAAATTCCGCTATCATTTAGTTCGATTGTTGAGTCTGTTTCCTTTTGTTTGAGACGGTAATTTTGAAGTCTGTTTAAAGTGAGAATGAGCTATTTTTGTTAATAAAATAGAATTGGACCTGATTATAATAACTTCAACTATGGGTTTAATTATACGAGATTATGTTTCTGAATCTGGTAGTTGTATGGCTAAGTTGCGTTGTCATAAACTTGAAATGCTACACAACAAAGTTTACGACAAGAGGTGATGTTGATAATTTAATTAGTACAGCTGACCCAATTTGCATTATGTTTAATTATTGTTGTAGATTTTAAATTATGGTTTTGTTTGTTTCCTATAATATTAACTTACTGTACATGTCAAAATGGGCTATTAATTAAATAGTAGGGTTTGGGATTTTTGAGTTAAGTAGCAGGCTCGAGCTAAGGATTTCTTCAATAATGGAGATCGTCCTTGTTCGAGTTTGGACTTGAGCTCGGGGTCCGAATTTCCTAGAATACACTGTGTTAGTTAATAGTTAAATAGTAGTTCATCTTTAGGACGCCCTTTTAAAATAAACTGAGGTGCGCCGCGCCAAACAAAACTGAAAAATTGTGTGGCCCTTTTTAAACATGTCTTTAAAATGTTTAGAATTCGAGGTGTGCCATTTAGCTAATTTCATGGCCCTCAATAAGTTAACAACGCATTAGTTTGATTTTAGGCTTGTTATTTAATAATTTTACCTTCTTAAGCTCGGGTGTGCATTTCATGTAACCCAAATCAAATCCCAAAACATTGAATAAAATGTGTTTAGGATCGCGGGTGAATTTCATGTGACGCTATCCAAAGACATATTTAAACGACGTTCACCTTTCTTTATAAATAAATAAAAGCAGCCAAGAATTGAAATTTGCACATAGGTTCATAATGTATTAAAATCAGATAATTAAGCCGAATATAACAGTTGAGCGACCGTGCTAGAATCACGGAACCTGGGAATGCCTAACACCTTCTCTCGGGTTAACAGAATTCCTTACTCGGATTTCTGGTTCGCAACTGTTAAATAGAGTCATTATTTTCCTCGATTCGGGATTTCAAATCGGTGACTTGAGACACCATAAATCTCCCAAGTGGCGATTCTAATTCTTTAATTAAATAAATCACGTTTCGATTGTCACTTCAAGTTGGAAATAACTCCTTTATTATATCCCTTTACGGGGGTGTAAAGAAAAAGGAGGTGTGACAGCTCTGGCGACTCTGCTGGGGATGTTTGACCCAGAACCACGGGTTCAGGGTTAGAAATTCGAGCTTGAATTTTTTTTTTATATTGGCTTTGTTTATTATCTGATTTTATTACGTGTTTGGGCCTAATATGCTTTGTGTTGCTTTTTTCTGCTTTGATATTATTTGGATCGGTTTTCGAATATTTGGGGAAAGAAAAAATAGTAGTATGAGGGTAAAAAGGGAGTTAATCACCTGTTTTGAAAAAAATAATGTCCAAATAGTTTCGAAACTCTGCCCAATTTTTTGAGAAAAATGAAAAAAGAAAAGAAAAGAAAAGAAAAATTTGTTTTAAAAAATAGTTTATTTGTTTGCCAATAAAATTAAAAGAAGAAAAAACAAAGTGTTATTTTCAAAAATAGCTTGTTTTATTTGCCAATGAAAAAAGGAAAAAAGAGTTGTGTTAAAAAAAAAAATAGTTTGTTTTATTTGCCGATGAAAAAAGAAAAAAAAGTTGTATCTTGTTTTCAAGAATAGTTTGTTTTATTGGCAGAACTACGTAAGTTTGATTCTCACCGGATGTGGGATACGTAGCAACCCATATCGGGTTCAACTATTCTAAAAACTTAGGGGTAAATAAATATCACAGTTTTGCTATAAGTAAGGTGATGTCATTCTTGTCCAAAATAGCCGAATATCCCCAAGAGGACGCCGGAAGGCCGTTTTTGCTAGAACAACTGCATTTGGTCATTTCTTAAAATTTTTGGCCGATTAGCAAACACAACCTTTAAATCTTCTTCGAAGTGCTGAAAGGCCGTATTCACAAGACCGGATAGTTTTATGAAATTTTTGAGAAACAATAATGATTTTTTTAGAGTCTATTAGTCTATTTTTAGGCTGTATTGCCATTTTGATGTTAGAGTCTTTTAAAGTCCGACAATTTTGTAATAAAATGTGTCGTTATAATAAACACATTTTTCTTTTATGAAAAATTAAAAAAAAAGATTTTTGCACTTATCTGCCAGAACTACGCACGGTCTGATTCATGCGGGGACATGATACGTAGGCAATCCCTACAAGATTTGACCAACACTACAAAGAAGAAAGAGAGGAAAAATGAAAATAACCAAAATAATGGAAAGTTTGAGGGGTGTTAAAAAAGGGGCGCAATTATGAAAAGCAGGAATGTCGCACACAACTGGAAGCAAATACATGATAGAAATGGTTAACTGCCTAGGTGCATTGCATCCCAACGTGCGATTGCATATATGTAAAACTCTAAAAACTAACAAGTTTGTTGCTTGTTCCACAGAATTCAAGCAGTTAGTTTACCTAAAGCGTACTGGCCTATTACCATTATCAAACTGGATCGAAGGGACCGATACCAATAATCATGTCTAGCCCCGACAGAGAAGGAATCGCTGAGGTAGAAGAGGTAGACGTGCAAGCAATGAAAGATGAGATGTATAAATTGAAACAACAAATGACTTAAACGTACCAGGCCTGGACGAAGGGTCAGCCACCACCAGCCTATCCTGCTAACCCTGCTTTCTTCCCAATACCCACCTAGTCTCCGGAATAGCTTGTTTCAAATTTATCACCAAATTTTCAACATCATCAGGGAACCACCTCCCAAACATCACAAATCCCAAAAACAGTTCCATACCCTCCACTAATTACCCCTGTCTTCATGGCACCTGCACCAGCCCCACTCCACAGGTCTTCCAGTGAGCCTGTGTTCCAAGCGCACGATAACCAATATTACCCTCCCGAAACCACCTTCAAAGCACCTGAACCATACTTTTACCATCCTCAACCTGGTATCTCAGCAGAACCTGAAAAGTAAACCAAGAACCCGGATCGGGAAGAAATGTTTCGAAAAGTAAAAAGCCTGGAGTAATCTTTCAGGAATATGCATGGTTTCGGCGGCCAAGTCAGTGTTGCGTATAAGGATTTATGTTTGTTCCCCGATGTTCAGTTACCAGCGAGATTCAAGATACCTAAGTTCGATCTGTATGACAGGCATGGTGATCCGGTAACACCTTTGCGAGGATTTTGCAGCAAAATGAGAGGGGCGGGTGGAAAGGATGAGTTACTGATGGCGTACTTCAGCCAGAGTTTGAACGGGTATGCATTAGAATTGTATAGGCGACAGGACCATGGAAGGTGGTATACCTGGGATGATTTGGCACAAGCATTCGCCGGCCACTTCCAGTACAATCTACAAATCGTTCCAGATCGTCTGTCATTGATAAAACTTGAGAAAAAACCCGGAGAGAGTTTCAGGGAATACGGTTTCCGTTGGAGGGAACAAGCTGCGAGGGTTGACCCTCCGATGAAAGTGGGAGAAATGGTTGATTACTTTTTGCAAGCATTGAAGCCGACTTATTTTGGTCACTTGGTAACAGCGATTGTCAAGTATTTCAATGAGGTTATGAAAATGGGCTTCATGAACGAGGAAGGACTTAAGTCTAACAAGATCCTGAGTTACTCAGCAATCAAAGCAACCACTCAAGCTATCCAGAGTGGCACCGGGGGTGTGCTCGGGAAAAAGAAGAAAGAAGACGTTGCAACGGTTGAGTCCAGAGCCTGGTTCGGACCCAGAGGCCCCTCACCACACTATAACCAACCTCCACCCTACCTTCAGACTTACCCCCACACTCCATATAGCCCACCCCAATGCTACTACCTGTATCCCGAACCTCATTTTTCTGTTCACCATGCTAAAGCATACAACCAACCTCCGCCTTACAACCAATGGCGTGCTCCCCCTCCACAGAATAGAAACCCTCCCGGTCAAAATTTCCGACCTAATCCGGCATTCAGGGAGTGATAGGGCACAAAAGAAGAAAATATTCACTCCATTGGGAGAATCATATGCCAGTTTGTTCCACAGGCTCAGACAACTGAATATGCTAAAGCCAATACCATCTAAACTACCAAATCCACCTCCAAAAAACCTAGATTACTCGGACAGTTGCGAGTATTGTTTGGGTACCCGGGGTATGATACCGAGAAGTGTTGGCACTTGAAGAGTGCAATACAAGAGCTCATTGACACTAACATAACTGAAGTGCAAGCTCCTAAGGTACCTAACATCAACAGGAATCCAATGCCAGCCCACCCAGAGATGAACATGATCGAAATTGTGCATAAAGGGGGAGAGCCGAAGAAGCCATCATAGACCGTAATGACAATTCGGTCCAGTGAGACAAATACAATTGAGCAAACAACAAGGGAAGGGTCAGCGCTCGAATTGATTAAAAAGAGTGTTTGGCCATCTACGGTAGTGAACGAGGGGTCTCCAAGCCAGATCGCAATGAGATAAGAGAGAGTAAAGGTGATTGTGCCTAGAGTAGCCAGCAGACCCGTCATAACTGTAGAAGGGGCCTGTGTCGATCAAGTTATCATCAAGCCGGTAACCCAATTGCCGATAATCAGCATCAAGGCTGTTCCGTGGAACTACGGACGGGTGGCAGTGATGTATAAAGGAAAGGAGGTCAAGGAGGAGGTCTGTGAGGCCCAAGGGCTGACTCGGTCGGGAAGATGTTTTGCTCCCACAGATTTGAGGAAAGCCAAGGATAATTCGGCTTCAACAAAGAAACCCGTGACCGAAGAGGAAGCGGAATAGTTTCTAAAAAAGATGAAGATGCAGGACTATTCCATTGTGGAACAATTAAAGAAGACACCGACACAGATTTCCTTGCTTTCATTATTGATCCACTCGGACGAACATTGCCAAACATTAATGAAAATCATGAACGAGGCACGTGTCCCTGACAAAATCACTGTTAATCACTTGGACAAAATAGCCAACAAAATCTTCAAAGTGAACAGGGTCACGTTCTCCGATGATGAATTGCCCGTAGAAGGCACGAAATAGAACATGACCCTTTATCTGGCAGTAAAATATGAGAGCTCTATGGTCACCTGGGTATTGGTTGACAATGGTTCGAGTGCAAGCATCTGTCCTCTCTCCACTCTGACCAAACTGAAAGTAGAGAATGAAAGGATCCACAAGAACAATATTTGCGTGCGAGGATTCGACGGCGGTGGTAAAGACTCAGTCGGGGACATAGTGTTGGAATTGACGATAAGACCAGTGGAGTTCACAATGGAATTCCAAGTACTGGATATAGCTGTCTCATACAATCTGCTATTGGGTCGACCGTGGATCCACGCCGCTAAAGCGGTACCGTCAACTCTTCACCAGATGATCAAGTTCGAATGGGACAGGCAGGAAATAGTGGTGCATGGGGAAGACAATCTGTGCACACACAACGACACCATTGTGCCACTCATAGAAATGGAAATGACAAGGGGCCCAGGGTCTATCAAGTTTCAGACACAATGACAGTCGAGAGAGTGCAAGAGGGGAAGTGTATCCTTAACCCGAAGGTAACAACTGCATCGGTCATGGTAGGATACGAAATGCTGAAGAATGGGTTCGTACCAGGGAAAGGTCTGGCATCTGCTTTGCAAGGCATCGTACAACCAGTGTCCCTCCCTGAAAATGCGGGAACTTTTGGTCTAGGATTCCAACCCACAGCCGTAGACATAAGAAGAGCCAAGAAGCTGAAATAGAGGGCATGGGTCTTCCAAAACCGTTCCCAAATCTCTCTAGGTCATTTGTCAAGGCGGGTACCAGAAAATGACCAACTACGGCGATTCCCAAGGACAAGGTTATCCCTGATAAGGAGTTGATAGAAAGATTTGAGCAGTTGTTCAGCGAGGTGAACATGTTAGAACTCAGCGAGGGTCCTAGCCACACAGAAATACAATTTGTCGGGCCAAAAACGAAGATTAATAATTGGAAGGCTACTCCTCTCCCTACCTGGAGGGAGCCTTAATAGTCTGCTTTAATTTTTCTTTAAGTTTGTATGGATTATTTCAGGGTTGTAATCCGAATTTTAGTTTGTTTTAAGTGTGCAAACCTTGTTATCTTCCATTTTTCAATGAAATGCAATTCCTTCCCGTTTTTCACTCCTAATAAATTTTATCGCTTGTTTTCTTCCTTTTTTGTATAGTTCCATTTACGCCGGTTCTAATGATATGATGTATATAAGGAATCCTCAACCCAGTCTAAGAAATCAATTTGAGATAATAGTTCAAGAGGTTGAGTGGGATTACGAGTCAGAATTTGACGAAGATGAGGCTCTTGAGGAGATTAGTAAAGAATTAAGTCATTTTGAGGAAAAACATAAGCCCAATCTGAATGATACCAAAGCCATCAATTTAGGGGACGCGTGTAACATCAGAGAGACTAAAATAAGCATCCATCTCAAACCCAAAACTCGGAAAGAATTAATCGAAACTCTCATGGAATACAAAGATGTGTTTGCGTGGTCGTATGACGACATGCCAGGTTTAAGCACTGATCTAGTGGTTCACAAATATCCCACTGATCCGACATTTCCTCCTGTCAAGCAAAAATTGAGAAAATTCAAAACTGACATGAGTGTGAAGATTAAGGAAGAAATAACCAAGCAGCTGGATGCGAAGGTTATTCGAGTCACTCGATATCCTGAATGGTTGGCCAATGTAGTGCCAGTACCAAAGAAGGATGGCAAGATCAGAGTATGCGTTGATTATCGCAATCTAAACAAAGCAAGCCCAAAGGATAACTTCCCATTACCCAATATCCACATCCTGATTGATAATTGTGCGAGGCGTGAGATTGGATCTTTCGTGGATTGCTATGCTGGGTATCATCAGATTCTGATGGATGAAGAAGATGCAGAGAAGACGACATTCATCACGCCGTGGCGGACTTATTGCTACAGAGTAAAGCCATTTGGTCTGAAGAACGCTGGGGCAACATACATGTGAGCAATGACCACTATATTCCATGATATGATTCACAAAGAGATTTAGGTGTACGTGGATGATGTAATCATCAAGTCAAAGAATCAGGCCGACCACGTTGGAGATTGAGGAAGTTCTTTCAGAGGCTTCGCAGGTACGACATTAAACTTAACCCTGCCAAGTGTGCATTTGGCATTTCGTCCGGAAAGCTGTTGGGATTTATAGTCAGTCGGCGAGACATTGAGTTAGATCCATCAAAGATCAAGGCCATCCAAGAATTGCCGCCTCCGAAAAACAAGACCGAAATGATAAGTCTTTTGGGAAGGTTGAACTACATCAGCAGGTTTATTGCTCAGCTCACATCAACTTGTGAACCTATTTTTAGGTTATTGAAGAAGGATGCCGCGGTCAAATGGACCGAAGAATGTCAAGAGGCGTTTGATAAGATAAAGGGGTATTTTTCAAATCCACCTGTGTTGGTCCCACCTGAACCAGGAAGACCTTTGATTCTTTATTTGAATGTTTTGGAAAATTCATTTGGCTGTGTACTGGGGTAGCATGACATCACCGATAGGAAAGAACAAGCCATCTACTATCTTAGCAAGAAGTTCACGGCCTATGAGGTTAAGTACACTCACCTTGAGAAGACATGTTGTGCCCTAACTTGGGTATCTCAAAAATTGAAACATTATTTGTCATCTTACACTACTTACCTCATTTCCCGCTTGGATCCGTTGAAGTATATCTTTCAAAAGCCTATGCCCACAGGGAGACTTGAAAAGTGGTAGATTTTACTCACGGAGTTTGACATTGTGTATGTGACAAGGACTGCAATGAAAGCACAAACGTTGGCTGATCACTTGGCTGAGAACCCGGTCGATGAAGAATATGAGTCGTTGAAGACTTATTTTCCTGATGAAGAGACGATGCATATTGATGAGCTGGAACTAACTGAAAAACCAGGTTGGAAACTGTACTTTGATGGGGCTGCAAACATGAAAGGAGTTGGAATAGGGGCTGTGCTTATTTCTGAAAAAGGACATCACTATCCTGTTACGGCGCAACTTCGGTTCTATTTTACTAACAATATGGCTGAGTACGAGGCGTGCATTTTGGGTTTAAGGTTAGCTGCAAATATAGATGTTCAGGAAGTTTTGGTCTTTGGAGGCTCGGACCTCCTGGTGCATCAAATTCAAGGAGAATGGGAAACACGGGATTTGAAACTCATACCTTACCGACAATGTTTGCATGATCTTTGTCAGCGGTTTCGATCAGTGGAATTCAGGCATATTCTAAGGGTTCATAATGAGGTTGTCGATGCTTTGGCTACCATAGCCTCAATGCTACATCATCCGGACAAAGCTTACGTTGACCCATTACATATTCAGGCCCGCGATCCGCACGCTTATTGTAATGTGATAGAGGAAGAGCTTGATGTCAAACCATGGTTCCATGACATCAAGGAATACATCAGAATAGGTATATATCCGGTGCAAGCCACGGGGGATGAGAAGAGGATAATCTGGCGGTTGGCAAGTGAATTTTTCCTCAGTGGAGGGATTTTGTATAAAAGAACATCAGACCTTGGTTTATTGATATGCATAGATGCTAAAGAAGCCATGACTGTCATGTCCGAAATACATTCTGGAGTTTGCGGACCGCACATGAGAGGATATGTATTGGCGAAGAAGATCCTTCGAGCATGGTATTATTGGCTCACCATGGAGCGATATTGTATTAACTTCGTGCGCAAATGTCACCAATGTCTGATACACGGGGATTTGATTCATTCTCTATCATCGTAATTGCACACAATGTCGGCACCACGGCCCTTCGTTGCTTGGGGCATGGATGTCATTGGGCCCATTGATCCAGCAGCATCCAATAGACACAAGTTCATTCTGGTAGCCATTGATTATTTTACCAAATGGGTTAAGGCTAAAACTTTCAAGTCTGTAACCAAGAAAGCAGTGGTTGATTTTGTGCATTCAAATATCATCTGTCGGTTTGGAATCCCAAAGGTAATCATCACGGATAATGGTGCTAATCTTAACAACAATTTGATGAAAGAAGTATGTCAACAGTTTAAGGTTACACATCGCAATTCCACCCCATATCGGCCTAAGGCGAATGGAGCAGTTGAAGCAGCCAACAAGAATATAAAGAAAATACTGAGGAAAATGGTAGAAAGTTCCAGGCAATGGTATAAGAAGTTACCATTTGCGTTATTGGGTTATCGCACTACTGTTCGTACTTCAGTAGGTGCAACTCCTTACTTGTTGGTATATGGCACTGAAGCAGTGATCCCGGCAGAAGTCAAAATCCCGTCTCTTTGGATTGTCGCAGAGGCTGAGATTGATGATGATGAGTGGGTCAAAAACCGTTTGGAGCAGTTGAGTTTAATTGATGAAAAAAGATTGGCAGCAGTATGTCATGTCCAATTATATCAAAAGATGATGGCAGTAGCGTATAACAAGAAGGTGCGTCCTAGGAGGTTTGAGTGGGGCAGCAAGTTTTGAAATGGATCTTTCCACATCAGGCTGAAGCAAAGGGCAAGTTCGCCCCGAACTGGCAAGGACCATTCATTGTGACCAGAGTATTGACCAATGGCGCTTTATGTTTGATAGATATTGAAGGAAAATTCATAGATATGTCTATCAATTCTGATGCAATCAAGAGATATTATGTATGATTCTTTAAATCATTGATTGTTTGTACTTCGCACTTTCTCAAAGGTTGAAATGACGAAGGCGATTTGTTCTGCTATCCAAACACTTTACCCTTTGTTCACCCTTTTGAGCCTTATTTATTTTATTTTGTACCCACTTTTGGAATCAATAACCAAGAAGAAAGGAAAAGGGAAGAAATAAAAAAAATGTAAAGAAAAGGAAAATAGAAAATAAAAAATAAATGAAAAGAAAAATTGTAAGAACAAGGAATTCGGGTGAACTAAGTTTGACTTGATTCCTCTTAAGGATACATAGGTAGCTTCACGGCTCGGTCATAGGGAAGCAAAACTCAAGAGGTCCCCCAAACAAGAAACTGGGGCAGAAGTTATGTTTGAAATGAGAAAGTTGTTTCCAAAAGTTGTAATTCTAACCCATTGGATTTGGTTTGATCTTTTCGATACCCTTTTCTTTTCAAACCTATCCAAGAACCCATATTAACATCCAAAGAAAGACCTCCCGATCAGTCTTCGAGAGGGTGCCAAGTCAAACAAGTATAGATAGTGCATATCAGGGGCAATACTCCGGTTTTAAGCAAGAAGAATGAAAAATGAGAGAGTCTTATTTAGTGAAAACCCGCAAGGGCACTGTAAGGCGATGTAAGTTGAGAGAAATCTAAAAAGGAGAGAGTCTTGTTGGTGAAAACCCGCAAGGGCACTGAAAGGCGATGTAAGTTAAGAGAAATCAAAAAATGAGAGAGTTTTGTTGGTAAAAACCCGCAAGGGCACTATAAGGCAATGTAAGTTGAGAGAAATCAAAAAACGAGAGAGTTTTGTTTGTAAAAACCCGCAAGGGCACTATCAGGCGATGTAAGTTGAGAGAAGTCCAAAAAATGAGAGAGTCTTATTGGTAAAAATATTCACAGGCACCATAAGGCGACAAAGAACTGAGAAAGGAACGAACAAGTTAGGGTTGACGACAGAAATCCGTCGAGGCATCAAGCAGAACAAAGATAGAATTGGATCGTGAGAATTTTGAGGCAGGAGCAAGACAACTGGAAATCAATTGAACTAAATAGACTGGGTTGACTAATCTGAGATGCACAACATGATCATTGGGATCGGTTATCCCATTCAGATAAGTCATTTTTCTCTTCTAAAGGAAGATTTTCTGTTTTATTCTTATCTTTTGAAATCATCGCATTTCTTTTCTTTTGGCTAAGGCTTTTACAATAATAAATTGATTATAACAAATAAGAAGGAATTTCAAAGCTTACTACTAGTTTCCAACATGGTGCGAGGCGAAGTGTGGCTAGGACAGGCCAATGATGATATAATGAGACATGAAATGTGTCATTGGAAATCCAAATGATGAATGGTCTAAGATTCAGTGAAGGGAATGGGATCAGATAAGAAAGGCTAAAAGCGAAAAGCAACAATTTGGAAGTTGGATAAGGGTTAGTCAGAGGGTCGGAAATTCTCGACCGAGGTCAAGGCAGTCGGACAAAACCAAGTATGGAAAGGAGAGAAAGGAAAAAACCATCCCCGGAAGGAATATCACATACAATCACCACACTTTAAATTGACCGACCTTTTCTTTGTGTTTGAAACAGGGACAGGAAGTGTTGTTGATAGCGGAGAAAATTTTTCGCGAAAAAAGAGCAACGTACACACAGAGAAGGGAAAATGGATGTGATTTGGGATTCATGTAAGACACAAAGGACGAGAAGAGGCCAGTTCAATGAGCAATGCAACAAACAGAGGACATTGGGTCCAAACAAAGAAACGACATTTCAGGGATACGGATGACTGAGAGAGTGGTTAGTCAATAAACAGGCAAGATCTTCGAGTAGAACTCAACGGTCATGGGAAATATATGGGGTTGGACAAGCAGACTAGAAATAATAGTTGGGAAGTTTGTAACTAAGGAATAGTCAGAAAGTCGCAGTTTTCAACCAAGCTCAAGACAGTTGGACGAAGCAGAGCATGGAAAGGATCGAAGAAAAAACCATCCCCAACAAGAGTATCACAACCAACCATCACATTTTAAAATGACAAGTTTTTCTGTGATTGAAATAGGGGAAGAAAATCTCGGTTGGTTTCGGAGAAATTCACCATAAGGAAAGGCAAACACCAAACAGAACAGGGAAGACAACTAAAGTTTTAAGAAAAAGTAGTTTTGAAGGAAGACAACTCAAGTTTCAAGGGGGAGAAAGTCAACTTAAGTGTTAAGGGGAAGCAGTTTCGAAGGAAGACAATTCAAGTATCAAGCAAAAATAGTTCAAAATGCGAGGGAAAACAATGTCAAAGAAGACAGTTTGAGAATTTTGAAGTCACGAGACCGTCTGGAGAACAGAGGTGTAATTGATAAAATTGTAAAGTTAGGAGCCCGCCTGGAGAACAGAGGTGAAATGGTTAAAGTTTTAAAGTCAGGAGCCCGCCTGGAGAACAGAGGTGTAATTTTTAAAGTTGAGAAGTCAGGAGACCGCCTGGAGAACAGAGGTGTAATTTTTAAAGTTTTCAAGTCAGGAGCCCGCCTGGAGAACAGAGGTGTAATATTTAAAGTTGTGAAGTCAGGAGCCCGCCTGGAGAATAGAGGTATAATTTTTAAGGTTTTGAAGTGAGGAGCCCGCCTGGAGAACAGAGGTGTAAAATTTTTAAGGTGTTGAAGTCAGGAGCCCGCTTGGAGAACAAATGTGTAGTTGTTAAGTTTTAAAGTCAGGAGCCCGCCTGGAGAACAGAGGTATAATTTTTGAAGTATTGAAGTCAGGAGCCCGCCTGGAGAATCGAGGTGTACTATTTAAAGTTGTGAAACCAGGAGCTCGCTTGGAGAACAAAGGTGTAATTTTTAAAGTTTTGAAGTCAGGAGCCCGCCTTGAGAATAGAGGTGTAGTTGTTAAGTTTTGAAGTCAGGAGCCCGCCTGGAGAACAGAGGTGTAGTTGTTAAGTTTTATAGTCAGGAGCCCGCCAGGAGAACAGAGGTGTAATTTTTAAAGTTGTGAAGTCAGGAGCCCGCCTGGAGAACAGAGGTGTAGTTGTTAAGTTTTATAGTCAGGAGCCCGCCAGGAGAACAGAGGTGTAATTTTTAAAGTTGTGAAGTCAGGAGCCCGCCTGGAGAACAGAGGTGTAGTTGTTAAGTTTTATAGTCAGGAGCCCGCCAGGAGAACAGAGGTGTAATTTTTAAAGTTGTGAAGTCAGGAGCCCGCCTGGAGAACAGAGGTGTAGTTGTTAAGTTTTATAGTCAGGAGCCCGCCAGGAGAACAGAGGTGTAATTTTTAAAGTTGTGAAGTCAGGAGCCCGCCTGGAGAACAGAGGTGTAGTTGTTAAGTTTTATAGTCAGGAGCCCGCCAGGAGAACAGAGGTGTAATTTTTAAAGTTGTGAAGTCAGGAGCCCGCCTGGAGAACAGAGGTGTAGTTGTTAAGTTTTATAGTCAGGAGCCCGCCAGGAGAACAGAGGTGTAATTTTTAAAGTTGTGAAGTCAGGAGCCCGCCTGGAGAACAGAGGTGTAGTTGTTAAGTTTTATAGTCAGGAGCCCGCCAGGAGAACAGAGGTGTAATTTTTAAAGTTGTGAAGTCAGGAGCCCGCCTGGAGAACAGAGGTGTAGTTGTTAAGTTTTATAGTCAGGAGCCCGCCAGGAGAACAGAGGTGTAATTTTTAAAGTTGTGAAGTCAGGAGCCCGCCTGGAGAACAGAGGTGTAGTTGTTAAGTTTTATAGTCAGGAGCCCGCCAGGAGAACAGAGGTGTAATTTTTAAAGTTGTGAAGTCAGGAGCCCGCCTGGAGAACAGAGGTGTAGTTGTTAAGTTTTATAGTCAGGAGCCCGCCAGGAGAACAGAGGTGTAATTTTTAAAGTTGTGAAGTCAGGAGCCCGCCTGGAGAACAGAGGTGTAGTTGTTAAGTTTTATAGTCAGGAGCCCGCCAGGAGAACAGAGGTGTAATTTTTAAAGTTGTGAAGTCAGGAGCCCGCCTGGAGAACAGAGGTGTAGTTGTTAAGTTTTATAGTCAGGAGCCCGCCAGGAGAACAGAGGTGTAATTTTTAAAGTTGTGAAGTCAGGAGCCCGCCTGGAGAACAGAGGTGTAGTTGTTAAGTTTTATAGTCAGGAGCCCGCCAGGAGAACAGAGGTGTAATTTTTAAAGTTGTGAAGTCAGGAGCCCGCCTGGAGAACAGAGGTGTAGTTGTTAAGTTTTATAGTCAGGAGCCCGCCAGGAGAACAGAGGTGTAATTTTTAAAGTTGTGAAGTCAGGAGCCCGCCTGGAGAACAGAGGGGTAATTGTTAAAGTTGTGAAGTCAAGAACCCATCTGGAGAGCGGAGGAATACAATTCAAGTCAAGAAATCGAAGCAAGGCAGCAACAAAGGAATTGCTACAAGAGAATACAAGACAGCGAGGCAGCAAGAAACACAAGAGCAAGTTTGAAGGTTTAGATAGGATTTTGTAAGTAATAGACTATAGTTTAGTCTAGCTTCTTATTTTCTTTTAGCATGATGTAATAATGAGGTCAGTAAGCAATAACAGCAGCAACATCAATAACAGTAAATCACAGCTTCATGGTAGTCCCAGCTACCAAAACTTCCCGAACTACATTGACCTAATTCATTTTTAGCCAAGGATATGTAGGAGACCTTTGAAGCAAAGGTTCAGTCAAATCTTTCAAAAAAATGCTTCACACGGAGTGTTCAAATGGGCAAAAATCGCTGGAATCCGCTCACTTTTTCTTTGCACGAAAACTCTTCGTGTTCACGAGCAAAGAGGGGCAGTTGTGAACACGTGATTTGTGCCTCACATGAATTACTCCCACAAAATCAAAATAAAAATGTTTGTTTTATTGTGTGCAAATTTTGTGATTTTTTCTCGTGATATTTTTAGTAATTGTTAGCACTTGAGACGACAATTTTGAGTGTTTTTCCTTTTATTTGGTTAAATTCCGCTATTATTTAGTTCAATTGTTGAGTGTGTTTCCTTTTGTTTGAGACGACAATTTTGAAGTCTGTTTAAAGTGAGAATGAGCTATTTTTGTTAATAAAATAGAATTGGACTTGATTATAATAACTTCAACTATGGGTTTAATTATACGAGATTATGTTTCTGAATCTGGTAGTTGTATGGCTAAGTTGCGTTGTCATAAACTTGAAATGCTACACAACAAAGTTCATGACAAGAGGTGATGTTGATAATTTAATTAGTACAACTGACCCAGTTTGCATTAGGTTTAATTATTGTTGTAGAGTTTAAATTATGGTTTTGTTTGTTTCCTATAATATTAACTTACCGTACAAGTCAAAATGGGTTGTTAATTAAATAATAGGGTTTGGGCTTTTCGAGTTAAGTAGCAGGCTCGAGCTAAGGATTTCTTCAATAATGTAGATCATCCTTGTTCGAGTTTGGACTTGAGCTCGGGGTTCGAATTTCCTAGAATACACCGTGTTAGTTAATAGTTAAAATCTTTAGGACGCCCTTTTAAAATAAACTGAGGTGCGACGCGCCAAACAAAACTGAAAAATTGCGTGGCCCTTTTTAATCATGTCTTTAAAATTTTTAGAATTTGAGGTGTACCATTTAGCTAATTTCATAGTCCTCACAAAGTTAACAGCGCGTTAGTTTGCTTTTTGGCGCGTTATTTAATAATTTTACCTTCTTAATCTCGGGTGTGCATTTGATGTAACCCAAATCAAATCCCAAAATATTGAATAAAATGTGTTTAGGATCGCGGGTGCATTTCATGTGACGCTATCCAAAGACATATTTTAAACGACGCTCACCTTTCTTTAAAAATAAATAAAAGCGGCTAAGAATTGACATTTGCACATAGGTTCATAATGTATTAGAATTAGATAATTAAGTCGAATATAACAGTTGAGTGACCGTGCTAGAACCACGGAATCTGGGAATGCCTATCACCTTCTCCCGGGTTAAAAGAATTCCTTACTCGGATTTCTGGTTCGCGACTGTTAAACAGAGTCATTCTTTTCCTCGATTCGGGATTTCAAATCGGTGACTTGGGACACCATAAATCTCCCAAGTGGCGACTCTGGTTCTTTAATTAAATAAATCCCATTTCGATTGTCACTTCAAGGTGGAAATAACTCCTTTATTATATCCCTTTACGGGGGTGTAAAGAAAAAGGAGGTGTGACAATTATTATGCAAATGTAATTGATGATGATGCTCGTACTGTAGGCAATGTTAATCCCACTATGCACTGTACCACTTCTGCTACTGTAAATGATGAAGAAGGTCTTGATAGTTTTAATATTTTTTCTACATTTTCTAACACTAAAACGAGTAGCAGGAACATTGATGAATTTCAATTCTACTTGCAGAAGCAAAAAGAGCCTCGCACAAAGGAATTTTCACCGTTGGGATGGTGGCATGAGAATGGAAAGCAATTTCCTATTCTTTTCGCTATGGCCCGGGACGTGCTGAATGTGCCAATTTTAACTGTTGCATCGGAGAGTGTATTTAGACAAGCAAGACAATAACTTGGAGACACCCGTCACTCATTGGGAAGCAATGATTTGGAAGTTTTAGTATGTTTAAGAGATTGGATTGGATCGGAACGAAGAAATCAAGGACGTGAAGATATTAATAGCCCAGAAGACGAGAAACTTGGATATATATTAACACATGGTAACCCATCCGAATTTAACACTCCAGAAGAAGGTCACTCGGTTCATATTGATTAAGAAGAACTTACTAAGGCAATGCAAAACCTTTGATTTCACTCTTTTTTGGTTAATTTATTTGTTGTTAAATGTAAACCTTTCAATTTGTAAGTTTGAATTTTGAAATAAATATAGCACTTGCAATTTATAAGTGCAATTTTTCCCATCTTTCTTGTATTCGCTAAAGTATTAATATAACTTACAATAGTTATACAAAATACAAAAAAAAATTAAAAAATACACTAAACCCGGCCCGGCCCCCTCAACCTGTAACCCTTACGGTTCAATTTTTACCCTGATAAACCCGATAAGCCCCAACCCGTAACTGGCCCGGACCATAACCCGTACTGGTCTAACAAATCCCAACCCAGCCCGGCCCGGCCCGACCCACCTGTTTAATACCCTTACTTGGAAGTGTCCATTAGGTACAATATCAAAAAGTATATTACATTCGTCCACCAGGAATATGGGTGTACTATTACCAAAAGAAAGGCATATTTCGGGCACAAAAGTGCATTTGAAATTGTTTATGGTGACTGGGATAAGTCATTTTCATCTCTACCCAGGTACATAGCTGCACTTAAATACTTTAACCCTGGGAATGTTGTTGAATGGAAGCATGAGCGGAGTGCAGGAATACCAGAATATATATTCAGATATGTGTTATAGGCATTTAAACCAATAATTGATGGTTTTGTGCATCACCGTCTGGTAATTTCCATAGACGGTACTCATTTCAATGGAAAGTATGATATTAAGTTATTGATCGTCGTTGCAGTAGATTCCACGGACAAATATTTCCACTAGTTTTTGCCATCTGTGCCAATGAAAGCCAAGAGACGTGGACTCTATTTCTGAACCACTTGAAGCAGCACGTTATCAAACAACATTCAGGTATTTTTCTAATATCTGATCGGCGTGGTGGTACATTAAGTTTTGTAGAGCATTTTCCTGAATGGCAGAAACCCTATGCATACCACTGTTACTGTGTGAGGCACCTGAAGGCCAATTTCTCGAAGAAATATCCCAACAAGGACTTGCATGATTTAATGTGGATGGCTGCAATTGATCACCAATAGTGCAAATTCAGGAGGCGCATGGAATTGATCCGGCTGTTAGATGAAATAGCCTATAATTGGCTGATGCGACATGAGCTTCACAAGTGGACATTGCGTGTTGATGGTGGCAGACGATGGGGAACCCTGACTACAAATGTGTCAAAGTCTTTCAACGGGTTATTAAAGTCTGCATGTGGATTTCCTGTCATGCCATAGTCCGGATAACATTTAAACAGATGGCGAAGAGGTTTGTTGAAAGGCATAGAGGTGCATCGGAATTGATAGAGAGAGGTGTTGAATTTATGCCAATACCGATGAAAAGTTTTGAGAAATTCAGGAGGCGAGCACATTGGCATTTATATTTACAGTATGATCACGATCGGGGTATTTTTGAAGTTTGCACCGCTATCCATCAACATCAGAGAAATAATATACACATCGTAAATGAAGCCAGAAGGTTGTGTTCATGTGGAAAATGGACCATATACCGCATATCGTGCTCACATTCCATGAAGTGCTTTCAGCAAACAGGTTTAGGGGCAATTATGTTGATAGGCAATACAGTGTTGCTGCATACTTAAACACATATAGTGGGCAGTTACAGCTAGTGGGTGCTGAGCATTATTGGCTGCCGGAACCATTTAAAATGTTGTGTAACAAGGACTATTTGCGCTAGCTACAAGTGAAAAAGAGAATGCGTATACGGAACCAAATGAATGTTGGTGATACCGTTTATGCACGTAAATGTAGCATATGCTCGCAAACAAGACACGACCGTCGTAAATGTCCTTCAGCTGGTTTGGGGGGTGGTGGTAATCCAGCTCCTAGTGCAAGTTCGTCTAGTATTCTCAACTATCAAGGATACACGTAGTGTTTTATTTTTGTAATATTTTTTGTAATAAAAGTGTCTATACTTGTTTATGTTGCAAGATGTATCAAATAAAATTATGTTTCCACCGCCTTTTTACATCTTATTCATATTTAATATTTTTCAGTTGAGTAAATTAATGAATTTTTCGCTCCCGTTCATGTAATCTAAAATAGTATTGGATTAAAAAACGAAAAAAATTTACGCTCACTTTCGAGTTTCACTTTAAAAGTATTAGAAAACTACACTGTCAGATGAGGAAGATGTTTGATAAATAAGTGAATATATATAGCGCGGTTAATACTACATTTTGTGTATTGTCTTGTTGATCTGAAAAGCTACCTGACTGTGAAAAAGCTATTTTGTATTAAAAAAAATATTTAACACGCCGAGCATAGTGCGATTAAATACTACGTTTTGTTTGAATATATATAGTGCGATTAAATACTACATTTTGTGTGTTATCTTGTCGATCTTAAAAGTTGTCCGTCTGCGAAAAAGTTGTTTCGTATCAGAAAGAATCTTTAATATGCCAAGCATAGCGTAGTTAAATACTACGTTTTGTGTTAATATATATAGCGCGAGTAAATATTACATTTTGTGTGTTGTCTTATCGATATGAAAAGCTGCCCGACTGAGAAAAAGTTATTTCGTATCAAAAAGAATCTTTAACACGCCAAGCATAGCATGATTAAATACTACGTTTTGTGTGAATATATATAGCGCGGTTAAATACTACGTTTTGTGTGTTGTCTTGTCTATCTGAAAAATTGCCCGACTGCAAAAAAGTTATTTCGTATTAGAAAGAATATTTAACACGCCAATCATAGCGCGGTTAAATACTACATTTTGTGTGAATATATAGAGCACGGTTAAATACTACGTTTTGTGTGAATATGTATATAGCGCGGTTAAATACTACGATTTGTGTGTTGTCTTGCCTATAAATAACGGGCGCATTCTAGTTATTTTCTGCGCTTAACCATAACTAATAGCAAACTTTTCATAAAAGCATGTATTTTTTTGCTTTAACAAATGTCTGACTGCATGTATGTACTAAATTGCCAATGTGGTAAATGCAATATGATGGCGGACTGTTGGGATGACGGTCAAGTTGGGCGCAAATAATAGATGTGTGTGAACGGGTTTGAAGGCAACAACGGAAAATTTTTGTAATTTTGAGGTATGTATTGATGAACCCTGTTAGCAGAATGCTACAAACAATCTTTGCAGTTTCTTCATGATTTGACCCAAAAAAGTAGGAATATGAACGACAATACAAACGAGAAATTGTGGAGTTGAAGGAGAAACTCAAAGAGGTAGAAGAAGAAAAAAGTAAGCTGAAAGAAAAATTTAAGTGGTTGGAGCAGAGAATACTAGGCGGTCATGACTAAACAATGACATGTATGTGTTGAGTGTAGTAGTTTATCTTTATGTTTCCCGTGTCATGTGTTTTCGTTAGTTGTACTAAATTTAAGTTATGTTAAGTTTCTATATTTGTGTTTGTGTTGTAGTGTTGAAATAAAGAAGAAATGGAAAAATAAAAATATAATGCGCATATTATGTATACATAAAAAAATTATTGTTATTATTTACATAAAATAATATTTATATAGCGTACATAAAATACAAAAAAAATAAAAATCAATATGTCCCACAGCTTGTGTGCTTCAATGCAGCCGTTGGAAGGATAAAAATAACATACCAATTTAATTGTAAAAAAATACAAAACAACATACAACACATTAAAAACAACTAATATGCATTATTTATACGAGTTTGGATATAAACTAAATCGGAATACCTTGATTTATATTTTTCGGAAAGTTGAAGATTTAAAAATGTAACTCCGAAACAAGCAACCCACAAGAATAGAAGGCTTGGCTAGGATGTGGGACCAACTATATCTACTTTTTACGGGATGGGTGGGGTCCACACAAGTTTTTTGGATCATTAATGGAGGGAGGGACTGCTCTAATTTTTTAAAGGAAGGGGGGAGGGTCTGAGAAGAACGTGGGGGAAAGGGAAGGGGATCTATTATTTATATATATATAATGCAGTAATGAACCACGATTTATATAGTTGTCTTATCAGCTTCCAACTAAAGCGCGGTATCAAAATGCGTTTTATATAAAATACAGTAACAAATCGCGCTTTACCTTAACGTCCCAAACGTCCGTTAAGGTAAAACGCAGTTCATAACCGCGTTTTATATAGAATGATAACTTTTTTTCCACGTAAAAAAGTATTTTAAGTCCAAAAGAACCACATTTTGACAATTTGAGCACAAACCCATCCAAACCGCCCAACCCGTCCAAAGATTAATGGGTTGGGCTACAAGCATTTCAGCTCATGGTCTATTTTGGTTGAGCCCACGTTAACCCATTATGACCCGTCAAGCAACCCAAATACAACGCATAAAACTCACCCAAGATAAAGGGATCTCAATCCAACTTTTCTAGAAAAATTACTTAGTTGCCCCAATTTTACTTCTTTTTTTTTTTTGTATTTTTAATTTCCTATTTTGTTCCTTTACCCCCTCCCCCAACCCCTCAATATATATATATATATATATATATATATATAT
>MU695514.1:16513-26730 GCA_026770625.1 Nicotiana glauca
AAAATAAGGATATACATCAGAACAGTGTTGCTCATAAGCTATTAAATTTTGCATGAAGGTCTCCATAGTATCCTCGATTGTGAAACAGGGGATTTTCATTATCCCCTTTTTGAACTTGATATCGAATAAAGTTGATTTATCCTTAAAATCTTCATCCACTGTTCCTATTTTTATGAAGCTAACTCCAGCATCATAAAGCTCTGTTACACTTGGAATATGGTAGCAATCCCATAAATCAAGGACATTGGGTATTTCTTTTGACCTGGTTAATTGCAAATTGTTCCCACAGAACCTTATCTTGCAACATTCATTTCCCCTGCTGCTAGAGTTCTTGGTTTCTCTAGTTTTCTGATCATGTGATGGGCGACAAAACATGTGTACTGCATCTAGTAAATGGTCGATTCCTTCTGCATTAAAATCGTCGATTTCAGATGTGGGTTTAAATGTCACCTTTGGAAAAATATCAAGTAATGTCCTTCTCACCATATTCAAGAAGCTTTGTTCTGTAGGTTGCTTTGTCATGTCATATAGCATGGTGAGAACAAAGAACGGCAGTTGATTTTCTAGTAACACCATGTCTCGACATACTTGATTTATCATCCATTCCAAGTTGATAATTTGGTTCGATTCTTCTCGCGGCTCAACTTCGCAACGCTCTCGAATAAACTCAACCACAAAACAACCATCAAGCAACATCATTTGTGAAAATTTTACAACAATATCACTGTCAAGGTTATCATCATAACACTTTAGTGCTTCATCTTTTAGTTTCTCAATTTCACTAATGCAACTTTCCACATCAATCCCTTCTTTCCGTTGGAGAAACCGTTGTAGGTACAACAGTTTGTACTTTTCCATGCAGTCAAGTTCAGGATTCTTTTTATGGTAAGGACCAATGCATATCAACATTGGTGTATAAGCATCTGGATTTGATTTTCTTAGCCCCATATTTACTTTGAATATGGTAGTGGATTTGATAGATGTATTGTCCAAATCCTTAAATCTTTCATCAAAGGTTTGATTTGCAGATTTTTTAGTTTGTAATGCCAATTGATCTTGACCACTTGTTTCCTTTATGTCAATTAAATGGTCCAGTTTCCTCACTTCCTGTATCTGTAATTAGTGGTAAAAAGGTCATAATTTTTCTCTTTTCACATTTTCACGAGTAGAGAAAATAGTTAGTCAATTGTTCAAAAGAACCGGAAAAAAGTTTGTCTAAAGAAGAGTGACACGGAGAAAGACGAACAACAAAGACTAAAGAAAAGGAAAAGAGAAGTATAAAAACTGCTTAGAAAAGAAGTATACGAGGGAAGTCACTGAAAGAAAAAGGTTGATTACAAGTACTATGCAATAACTATGTAAAAATAATTCAAAATTTTGATTGCAAGTACTATGAGAACCAAGTCATTACTCCGTCCGTACCAAAAAGATGATACTTTTTGGATTTCAAGAGTCGAAGGAATTGTTTTTTCACCACAACTCTTTCATATACATTTTAAATATTTTTAATTATTAATTATTGTGACTTATAGTACTTGTTATGTACAACAACAACAATAATCCAGTAAAATCCCACAAGTGGAATGTGAGGAGGATATAGTGTACGAAGACCTTACCCCGACCCCTACCCCAAGGGATAGAGAGGTTGTTTCCGATAGACCCTCGGCTCAAGCAGACGAATTATATCAGTATCAACAACAGAAAGCATCGAAATAATAACAGAATCATAAGTACCAGAAAATAGATGAAAAACGATAACATTAACATGTAAGAAAGGCTCAGCAAAAGTGAAAGATAAGTGTGGACACAACAATAACCACTAGCACTAGGGGTGTACATAGGTCGGGTTGGTTCAGATTTTACAATTACCAAACCAAACCAATTATGTCGGGTTATTAAATCTAAAGACCAAACCAAACCAATAAAACTCGGGTTTTTCGCTCTCGATTTTTCTCGGGTTTTCGGGTTATTCGGATTTTTTCCCCCGGTAAAATCTTCGCAGAACAAAACATATAAATTGTGCTCAAAATATTTTATCTTTAATCCTAGTAAGATACAACTACATAAAGTATTTTCCAAAAAAAATAATACAAAATATGAGATATGTCATGGCATTATCCTAAAATATTCAACAATAAAGTCAATAAAATTATGTAATATAAATATTGCTAATTAAAAAGTCATAATAAAAATAAACATAATCTAAAAGTGCTAAGTAATGCTAAAATAAGTAGACTAATAAGGGAGTATTAATACATGACTAAACGCTAAAGAAAAAACAAAAATAGGTTATGCATTTTAATCTAAATTATTGCAAAACAAAAATAAATATTCAATACATTCCCGTTCGTAGTATTGAATTGAATGTCTTTTGCTAGCATTAGTATTGATTTGATTTTGGTTTGGACTTTTGTTAGCATATTTAATTTACTAGTGACTATAAAACTTATTGAAACAAGTTCTAAGTCAAACCTTGAAATAATACCTTAAAAGGTAATTATGAAACTTTTTAAGAAATATTTATAAATTACATCACAATAAGTATATTTATATATTAAATATATCTAAAAAATTTATATATATAATGTCGGGTTGGTTTGGTTTCGATTTGACTTTCGTTAGTTAAAATCAAACCAAACCAATTATAGTCGGGTTTTTTCTTCCAATATCAAACCAAATCAAACCAAACCATGGTCAGGTTATTTTTCTCGGTTTGACTCGGATTATCGGGTTGGTGCGGTTTGTCGGTTTCCTTTGTACACCCCTAACTAGCACTCTAGCACACAACCATGTCAGACTAGTCTCTCACCCGGTACGGAGTAGCAAAGAGTTCCGCTACCCCCTATCCTACAATCCTAACCTCCACACCTTCCTATCAAGTGCCATGTCCTCAGAAATTTGAACCATCGCCATGTCCTGCCTGATCACCTCTTCCCAATACTTCTTGGGCCGCCCTCTACCTCTTCTCATACTTGTCAAAGCCAACCGCTCACATCTCCTTACTTGGGCGTTTAGACTACTCCTCCGCACGTTACCGAACCATCTGAGCCTAGCTTCCCATATCTTGTCATCCATCGGGGCCAATAGCGGATCCGGGATTTTAAAGTCTTGGGTGCCCACCCGATAAAAATTTTGAAAGAAGAGGAAAAAAGAGTTTAGTTATGGGTGCTCACTTAATATTTATCTAAATATTTTTATAATTGCCTATACAAATTTACTAAATCTTGTAAAAAATAATGGGCACTTGAGCACTCACAAATAACCATGTAGATCCGCCACTGATTGGGGCCACGCCCACCTTCTCCCGGATATCTTCTTTCTTAATCTTATCCATCCTAGTGTGCTCGCACTCACCTCAACATCCTTATTTCTGTTACTTTCATCTTCTGGATATGCAAGTTCTTAACCGGCCAACACTCTGCTCCATATAACTCTGCCCCATACTTGTTATGTAATTTTGAAATATATAAATTTTATTTAAAAAACTTAAAGATTCTATCTCAGAATTCATGGTCAAAGTAAAAAGTTTGATTCTTGAAATTCGAAACGTATATTTTTTGTGACAGAGGGACTCATAACTATTTCGGTCCCATCAATTAATGTAATTCTTAAAGAAGCAGAAAGATCAAAAGGTAACTTTAATTAAATAAATAATTACTCCTAATTGATAAAAAGACACTGATAGAAAAAGATACCGGAACAAAAAACCTGTGTCATGTCTTTTTTTACTTTTTATAGTTCTTTATCATTTATCTCGACATAATAAAGAACAAAATGATCACAGTTATTATTATATGCACATGAAACTAATCTTTTGTCATCAATCTAAGTAGTAGTATTTGTTTTGTGAGTCACAAATATGTGTATAGAAAGAGATATACCTCATCTTTTGTAGCTTCTTTTAGAGCATTTTGAGGTAGTGCAATTCGATGATCTAGTGGAACAATCTCAGTATTGTTTGCCATTCCTAATGTTAGATAACTTTCTTCAGCTGTAATTCTAATAATAAAAAGAGAGATAGAGATGGTTAATAAAGAATACTGTATTAATTTTCTTAGTGTTGCTCTGGAAGCTAACCAAAAAAAAAACCATGCATATCTACAAAGTATAGACTGTATAAAAATGGAGTATTTAAAATCGTACTGGTATTTAAAAATGGAGTACATTTCAATGAAACACAACAATTAATATACATATTGAAAGACTTCTTTTTATGCAAAAAATTTCATCGTAATAAGGATGATATTTTGGTTGAACATATGCCCGCGGATGCACATACAATACATACATACATGCATGTATGCATGCATTACATACATACATACATATATACTGTAACTTGATGTAACAAATTACTTAAGAATATAATTAGTTTCTTGTATTAAGCATATAGAATGTGAAATAGAGAGTTACCACTTTAATTTGGATGATTCTCCTTCCTTTGTTCCTCTCTTGTTTTGAAAGATGAGAGATTGAGAGGGTGGTAGCATATATATATATAAGAAGAATGAACACATTATACTAACACAATCGAAAGTTTTTTTTTTCTTTTGTTTTTTGGAAAAGACAATCAAAAGTCTTACTACTAATTTATTATTCCTCATAAAAGTATAATCAAAATTAATCAAGGAAAAGATGGTGAAGAGCATATTGTTTCTTTTTATTTTTATACTGACACTACCAAAACCTTCCACTTTAGCTATAGCCATCTACAATATTCATGTGTATGAGTCAGTGACTCTCACTTTTGAGTAATACTTCATAAATTAAGGAAGAATTTTAAACTTTGAATATGTATTATCATTGAGTAAAGCATATGTACAAGCCTATAAGGTTTATAGTATAAAATACATGGCTAAGGAAACGTGTGGTTTGCGAAATTGTGCGATGCATGTTGAAAACACTCTAATATTTGTTGTAATGCAAGGAATTAATCGAAAATAAATCATCATCATATATTAGATGACAATGCTGAGAATCTTAAAAATTGAACCCATTAAATTTAAATCCTTAAAATGCCTATGGCTCGTTCAGATTTATGGCTCTTTGGTTGGAAATAATTTGAACTGGCAAAAGTGAGAAGTTTGCTTACTTTTTTTCTTGACAGATATGTTTGCTTACTTTTTTTCTTGACAGATATGGAGAGAAGAAAAGGATTCTTCACATTCTAGCCAGCCATAGGATTTTTTCTGCTCACATGCCTTGGCTGAGGATGTAGACATGTTTGGAACTTTACACCTGTATTTGCTTATTTTTATTTGTGCAAAACTAGGGAAGAAAATATCATATCTTATCTAAGAACTCTATCCTTTATTTATCTACAACTTGAGAACAAAAAAAAAAATCCACATTTTACCGGCTATACATAAGTATTCCTCAAAATTCCTTATAATTTAGAGATATTTTTATATTTTTATTTTTTTGAATTAGCCAGATCCCCCACCCATATCCGTATGCCCGAATCTTGGAACTCACATCTCGACGAGTGATCCGACTTCTAGATCCGCACCGTGTGTCGGGACACTCACACCCGTGTCCGAGCAACTTAGGCTGTGGTGAGGCTCTGGAAATCATAAAAAAATTTCTGGTTTGGCCCTGAATGGTTCCCTGCTTTCAATGCTTTCATAGTATTGAAAATAATCAGAGGAATAACTCTAAATTTAAGAGTTTTGAGTTCGGCCATACCTGATAGCACACCTTCTATTCCATAGGTAATAAAAATAGGAAGGACATCGCATAAGGTACGTAGCTTGCATAGAATTGCTGTGTTGATGGCGGCCACCAGCTCCGAAAGAGAGTTTAAATCTATCTTGATGTCCATAGTATGAGCAAAGTATTTCCAGATTCTATTGGCAGTCTCACTCTCAATGAATACGTTTCTAGTTGAGGAGACCTATAACAAGTGCATTTGGGGATAATATTTCGACTAAATTTGGCTAAGGTATCATCCAAAGGGAGCTTCTTTCTCCAACTAAGAAATGAAGCTTAATTTAATGGAACTCCTTTGTGCAAAAATCCTAGAAAAGATGTCATTTTTGCTTCTTTTTCTAACAGAGGAACATGTGAACTTCCCATCAGAAGTTAGGTCGATCTTTAGCATTATATATTTCCAGAAATATGAATATGTTGTATGTGGCTTAGCAGCTGAGGAGGGACCATCTCTGAGAATTTATTGGAGTCCCATCTAATATTCTGAATGTTTTCCCTGACCTTAGTCTCACCTGATCTACCTCCAAGCTGAAGAAGAAGAGTTAGAGGACAGACATTATAGCCCTTTGCATTAGTCACATGTTGAAAGATCTTTTGCTAAAGCCAACGTGGAGTGAGGGAGAAGACAGACATTTGTTTCTGTTAAAAAAAACCAAGAATCGAGACAGGATATATATAACATCATTCGAAAATGTACTTATAGTTGGTCAATATATAACCACATGTTTGCATGCATAAGAATCAAGCAATGATTTAGAAAAAAAGGCAGATACACATACCATATTCCACATCTCCAGTACTGATAACAGCAGCCGCAGGCGCAGCAGGGTAATCACGTAACAAAATGAATAAGAAATTCTCGAACCAGCTCTGAAACAGTTGAGATATAACCAAAAAATCAAAGTGATATTTGAATCTACCTCATCAATTGTTTTGGCATTCCACCAATCCTTGTACAACTCCCGATCACCAAAACATAGTATGTTCCGCAAGTATATTTAGCCTGAGTACAAAGTTAAATGATGTAAATAGAGCTTATTCTCTTTGATGCAAGGGCACATAAGCCAAATATTTGTTTCAGTAATTATTCAGAGATAAAACGTTAAGCTCTGTACTTTATGGAAAAGGTGAAGCTTTTCATATCCATTAACAACAAAGCCATTTCAAAGAAAAAGCAAAGAGATAAATCATGATGTCACGATTTTGATGCTTCAACACTAACAAAGACAAGGAAGAATACGGTTAGGTTTTAGTTTTAACTATGAAAAATAATATAATTCCTTTTAGTGTAAGGACTCAAAGGATCAAAGTGCATAAAGAGAATCAAAGCTGGAGGAAAAATTGAAGCATCTAAAAGGAAAAGATGCACTGAGAATCTGGCAAGAAAATCAATCAAGATTGCCTGAAGAATTAAAAAGGAAATGAAGCACTGAAGATGGAATGACCCAGATTTAAGGAGCAAATTCGGCGCTATCAAGGATTGAAGATGGAAAGCTATCAAAGTCCACACATCAAGGAAGAGTAACGAGAATTAACCTTATTCTTTTCAAGGATCAAATCATTTGGGTTCGCAAATCTCTTCAGTAACAGTCTCTTACAAAGTATTTATACGTAACCCTAGGACTTAGATATTCATACTTTGATCGAACCAATTACCCTCTCTTTGTTCAACTGCAAACAAATATTGTAGCTCTTTTAGATCTGCCGTGTAACAAGTTAGAGAAGAAAGAGAGAAAAACACTAGTGAGACATTGTATCAAAAAAAGACGAGTGACATAGAAATTGAGCAGTTGGTGTAAACTACACCACACACTTTGTACTCAAGAAACTCAATCACTGAAAGAGAATTCCCTTGCAACCCAAGGGGACTGGACTAGCATTTACATTGAATTTGAACCAGTATAAAAACTCCGATGTCTTTAATTCCTGCACTTTACTTCTACATTTTAATTCTGCACTTCTTAATACCTCGCTATCACATCTAGTCGACTAATTGGAAAACTAGTCAACTTATAACAATTAATTTTAAAAAATAAGCAATTCATCCCCCTCTTGTACTTTCAAATATATTGTCTAAACATCTGATGAGATGAATTCTAATGTCATGTGAATAACGATAACTGTTCGAAGATTCAAACAGCGCAAGAACTAATTATGTTTAGTAACTCCAATTACAGTAAATTGTAATCCATGCTTCAACAGT
Source organism: Nicotiana glauca (assembly GCA_026770625.1). NCBI lineage: Eukaryota > Viridiplantae > Streptophyta > Magnoliopsida > Solanales > Solanaceae > Nicotiana > Nicotiana glauca. The sequence continues at coordinate 24,426 of MU695514.1, forward strand.
TAGTAAACGACCATCAAAAGTTCAAATAAACATGTTTCAATTGAAAAAGGGGAAAACTGCGCAGACATACACTTCAATGAAGTTACTGATACTTGTTCTCAATTTTAAATCACAAATCTCTGGCAAGAAAAACGATTCGGACATTGAACATAGGGAAAAGATGTAAAGAATATATGAACTAAAGGTAGAGGGACATACCAAAGATGAAAGAAGCAGTAAAACATGCAGAGCCAGACATATAAACTTGGAAACGAAAGCTTCAATACCCTCTCGATGGCATATAAAAGGTTTCCTTTCAAAGGATGTTGCGAGTTTTGCACAATTCGGAAACAACCTCTCTACTCCCTCGGGTTAGGGGTAAGGTCTGCGTACACACTACCCTCCCCAGATTCCACTAGTGAGATTCATGTGTTGTTGTTGTTGTATTTCTTACCATGTGTCATATGACTGCTGGTTCTTTGCTAAGTTATATAGCCATTGCTTGGATGAAAAAGTAATACTCTAATATCATTTTCAGTAGAAAAGAAATAAAATCATTACTATAACCCCTAGGCTGGTTTTTGGTAGTAAAAGTAATTTAGTGTGATCATACTTCTCACCCCAAAGTACTTTGGAAAAATTTAAATTTACATAAACAAATTTAAATTTACATCTGTCTTCATTCTATTCTTTTTTTCCTGTTTTCTGTGTGAATAATATGATTAAGTTCCGCTGTGTCGCCTTTAAAAACTGTAATAGATTATCAGAGCCAATAAGAGAATCACTCTCCAAGGCATCCTATACTCCTCCAGAGGGTTCCAATATCTCTGTCAAGTCCGCGCTAGTGTCCCTTCTTCCTTATAGGGATGGGAATTTGAAGTCTCTGCCAAATGAGAAGAAGTTGGCCATACAGTTAATGCCTCAAGTGTTGCCTTTGCTAAAAGGCATGATTAAGGAGAGGACGATAGATAAATCAATTGATGGTGATGAGATATCAGCTGCAATGCGCTAGAGTTCCAGTGGCATACGCCATTGTGGCCGCTTATCAATTTAGATGGTTCATTTCTCAGGTGTGTCTCCTAAATTGGAAGTTGAAGACTTACTAATATATTTGTTTGCTTGAACTTTTTCGGTTTGTGGTTTGAATTCTTTTGAGATGAAGCATAATGTTCTAGATTCATTGTTTGTAGGTGGATTATCCTCACCTAGGAAAAGTGTGCTCTTTGGTGATTCCATGTGCCTTAACAGCTCTTGATCATTGGTCATGTGAAGTAAAGGTGGATTTCTTCTTTTTATGATTGCTGGGCTTAGAAATTTGTTGCTGCTTCAATCAGATGGGCAATCTAGTGATCTACTTGTCCATCTTTGTTTAAAACTAAGCTAATATTTGATGATAGGCTATAATTATGTTTTTTAATCGATTATTGCACTCTAATTTACTGCACTTTAGTTGAGTTTGCGCTTTAATCGCTAGTGTTTTGCACTAATGGTGTGTTTTATGCCTTGTAGGAGTAATTCCGAGTTATATAGATGTTATGGAATGAATTCAAGTGATTTGGAGCTTTGAAGTCTGAGTAAAAGCCCAAGGAATTAAGCCGGGATCGTATTCGGAGATCAACGGATGATAAAACAATAAAACGAAGACTCGAGGAGGCATATTGCACACTGTCTAATAAATTGGACATAACTTTTTGCTCAGAACTCCATTTTGGCTCCATAATATATGGTTGGAACGATAACTCAAAGGGCTAAACTTTCATGTTTTGCGTTTTTCCAAATTCCAAACGGAATAGGGTGAAAAACCGCGGTTTCACCGCGACCGCGGCAGAACCGCGGCAGAGTGCAAACGCAGACAATTGAAGAATCAGAGGCCATGTTCAGCCGCGGTTTGACCGCGACCGCGGTAGAACCGCGGCAGGAGGCGGAAATTTCAGGGACTAAAGTGCAAAATACGAGATTTTTAGCCCAAAACCCTATTTTAAACACTAGACTTCGCCCAAGAGAGGCATGTATTGTTTTTTAGAGGATCTTGGCAAGGAAAACTATTGTGAGAGAATACTCAAAACATATTTCTTCTTTCCTTTGATTTTTATTGTTAGTTATGATGAATTCTATCGTAGTTTGTTTTTCCATAGCCATGAGTAGCTAAATCCTTTGTCTAAGATTTTGATGTAACCTATTGAGGGATGAACTTCTTGTTTATGTGGATACAAATTGCTAGCTTCAATCTCTATTTGTTCAACTTTGTGTATGTTGTAGTTAATTGACAGGATCCTCAATTAGCTGTGCCTATTTAGTATGCATAACTTGGAAAAGAATGCATATT
>MU695516.1:0-87405 GCA_026770625.1 Nicotiana glauca
AGCTGGTTCTAAAGAATTGAGTGGGTCTAAAGGTAGCAGTTGTTAGGTTAACTCTCTGTGGATTCGACCCTGGGCAAAATACTCAGGTTTTATTTGCAACGTCCGCAGAATCCTATTTAGAGGATATACTTGGGCGTGATCAGTTCCCCTCTAGAATTCTCTACATAAGTAGAATCTTCCAAGGACTTTTCTAGTAATTCCATAGGTTTCTAGGGTCTTCCTAGAGAAACCTCTAAAATTTTCTAGAACCTTACTTGTCACGACCCCAAATACCCAGGTTGTTATAGCGCCTATCACAGTACTAGGCCAGCCGAAAGAACACGAACAATATAGAAGATCTTTTGTAAAATTTGTTTTTCCGAACAGATTAAGTCTCAAATCTTTTATTTTTAAAATACCAAAAGAAATACGCGGAAACAAGTACGTAAATACATTAACACAACCCAAATCTGGTGTCACTAGTCATGAGTCACTAAGTATAACTCAACACTATCTGCTTAATACAAAATAAGTCTGAAATATAAAGTACAAGGATAGGAAGGAGAAAGGCAGGGCTGCAAACGCTGTGCAGCTACTTTGCTAACTTCAGAAATACACAGAAGCTGCTGAAAGCTCTCACTCTGATGCTCTGGCACCTCGATCTGCACATATGGTGCACGGAGTAACGTGAGTACATCAACTCAGTAAGTAACCAAATAAATAAAGTCTGAGTGCAGTGACGAGCATTTAAAATCATATACATACTTTATCAAGAATTTCAACAAAAATATCAAAGTCAAAATCTGTAGTTCAATAACCGAATGTCTCGTAAAAACTCTAGTTTCAATGAAAATCCTTTAAAGCATTTATTAAATGTTTTTCAATAGAGGCTCAGTGTAAAAGAAGAGTGAAAACAGAAAATCTCATAGACAAGCCCCTCGGGCAAGGTATCACTCATAAGTATAGCCCCTCGGGCAAGCCTCTCAGTCACTCGTGACTCAACTCTCGTCAATGAGTATTCACACTCAGCACTCTCGCTCAATAAACATATCATAATAAATGTCGTTGCGGCGCAGCCCGATCCGTAATATATAGTCAACTACGCTCACTGGGGGTGTACTAACTTTGGAGGGACTCCTACAGCCCAAGCGATATATTGCTGCGGTGCGTAGCTCGAGCCAATATATCATTGCGGCTTGCAGCCCAATCCATGTGTATAAATATGGATGCGGCGTGCAGCTCGATCCATATATATATATATATATATAATCCTCACCATCAGGCCCTCGACCTCTCTCTCAGTCATCAATCTCACGGCCACTCGGGCTTTTTAGTGAAAATTAGGGAACTCAGCCCAAACAGTTTTCATATATTTAAAAGTAAAGTAATAAAATTGAATCAATAATAAACAGGTTAAATCATGACTGAGAATATGATTTCAAATCAAAGCAGTGTGGAAAGTTGTAAAATACCCCTAAGGGTCCAAACAATTCGGCACAAGGCCTCAAACATGGCATTCAACCCAAATTAACAGATTTATTTCTAAAACACATGGATATCATATATAGTTTATCAAAATATGCAACTGTATAGTCGCTACGGGACGGACCAAGTCACAATCCCTACGGGTGCACGCCCACATGCCTGTCACCTAGCATGTGCGTCACCTCATTTATCAAAACAGTACGAAATTTCGGAGTTGCATCGTTACATCCCTCGAACTGGATGGAATCCTACTATGCGATACTCCTTTCCTCTTGACTCGGCCTCAACTCGCATCGAATCTATCCAAAATCAGAATCATAACATCAATATATGCTAAGGGAACAAAGCCCATACAAAAATAATTTAATTACATCAAAAATACCGAAATTGGTCAAACCAGACCTCTGTGCCCATGTCTTGGAATCCGATAAAAATTACATCATATAATCCTTATCCTTCCACGAGTCCATATATAACAAGAACATTAAAAGCAGACCTCAAATGGCCCCTCAATTCCCCAATTTACACTTTCCAATTTCAAACCCTAATTCTCCAATTTTAAGCTTTATATCCCACCGATTTAATGCTTAAACAACTGAAAATCAACATAGAATCGAGTTTTAGGTTTAAGAAACTCACCGCAAAGAAAACGCATTTGATTACCTCTTCAAAACCTCCAAAAAGGCTTCAACTCCGAATAAAAATGGTGGAAAACAACCCAAAATTCGTAAAGGGAACATATATACTTTCTGACCCAGGGATTCCGCACTTGCTGTGACGACCTGTCCCATCGTCATGTGAGTTACCACCCCTTTTTTCCCATATTATGTTTCACTATGATTTAGTATCAATATTTGAGTTGATCGAGTAGAGTCGAGTTGGTTTTAGTTGAGAATGAGGCTCATAGCCTCTTAGAAGGAATCTTGTTTTAGTAAAGTCAACCGGAAGTTGACTATGTGGTTAGAGGGCTCGGATGTGAATTTCGGTGATTCGGTTAGCTTCGGGGGATGATTTGTGACTTAGGGGGGCGATCGGAATTGAATTTGGAGGTCCGGTGTAGAAATAGGCTTGAATTAGCGAAGTTGGAATTTTGGCGAATTCCGGTTGATAGGTGAGATTTTGATCCGAGGGTCGAAATGGAATTCCGAGAGTTGCAGTAGCTTCGTTAGGTGATTTTGGATATGTCTGTAAATTTTTAGGTCATTCGGACGTCGTTTGGTCAGGGTTTTTTTATCAAATATGAGTTTCGTAAGTTTTAAGAAAATTTAGGCTTGAATCGGTGGTAATTTGATGATTCTTGTGTTGTCGTATGTGTTTTTATGATTGGAACAAGTTTGTATGGTATTTTAGAGTAGGTTGGTGTTTTTGGTCGAGGTCCCGGGGGCCTCGGGATAGATTCGGGTGGTTAAACGGACTAATTCCCATGTTTGAAGATAGCAGATTTTTCAGAAAAATTGCAGAAGAAATTTAGCCTATGCGATCGCATAGACCTTGTCGCGATCGCATAGATCTGGACAGCAGAGAAACGCGATCGCATGGATGTCTCCGCGTTTGCATAAGAGGAAATTCAGGGCAGTTGGATTTACACTACGCGTTCGCATAGTATTGGACGCGATCGCGTAGTGTTTGGTAGCTGTGCATTTCGATCGCATGGGCCTTGTCGCGATCGCATAAAAGGATTTTGAATTCTTAAAAAACTTGTTCATCGCGATCGCATGCCTAGGGCTGTGATCGCATAGGGTAAATCTGGGCGAACAGAAGGCTTTTAATGAAAAATTTCAGTCGCGAACCCCTCATTATTTTCTCCATTTTTGCACTACCTTGAGAGCTAGTTGATAGAATTTGAAGGGGATTTCATCGGAATGTGATTGGAGGTAAGTCTCGTGGCCTTAATACGTCATTTAATCGAAGAATCATTCATTAATTCTCTGAATTTGGGTATAAATTGAAGAAGTTAGGGCTTGGGTTTTTTGGCTATGTAAATTTGGGATTTGGTGGCCCATTTGAGATCCGATTTTGATAAATTTTATATGTACGGACTCGTGGCGAGACGAGGATTCCGAAAATGTGAAGTTCGTAATTTTTCGAGAAGTGGGCCCGGGGCTCGGGTTTTGCCAACTTCGTGTTTTTGGGTATTTTTCGAGTTCTTTCAATTGAGTTATGTCCCATTAGCTTATTATAACCTATTCCCTGTGGTTTTGATCAGATTCTACACTCGAGGAGGTCGATTTGCGAGGAAAGCGCAAGGCAAGCTAGGATTTTGGCTGGTTTGAGGTGAGTAATGGTTATGAATGATATACTGAGGGTTTAAAACCTCGTATTTGCACTATACGGTGCTATGTGAGATGAAACACGCGCCGTGTGATGAGCGTGGTGATATTGTGGCTGGGGATTCGGACTTGGTCCATCCCGATTGATGGTGTACTGTACTTTTTGACTGAGCTTATATCCGTATATCTTGGGCTAGTTGCCACGTTTGGGGCCTTGTGCCGATCTGTAGAACCTCTAGGGGAGCCTGTTGAGTTAATTTACCACACTTTACCTGTTGAACACATACTCTCAGTCGTATTCTTAACTGTAAAACATAATATGAATCGGTATTAGCAAATTACCCTCTAAATGAGAAATACCTAGTGTTGAATACCCTATTTTAGCTGAGTGGGCCCGAGAGGCCAAGTCTATATTGACTGAGAGGGGTCAAGGACCCCATAGGGAGGTATTTGATATATACCGGATCGGGCTGCACGCCATAGCAGTATATATATATATATACATGTATGGATCGGACTGCACGCCTCAGTGATATATATATGGATCGGACTGCATGCCGCAGTGATATATTATATGGATCGGACTGCACGCCGCAGTATTATAGCGTTTGGGCTGAAGGAGCCCCTCCAGAGTCTGCACACAGTAAGCGCAGTCGACTATTATATTGGATTGGGCTGCACGCCGCAGCGTTGTATATATTATATTGGATCGGGCTGCACGCCGCAATATTATATATATTATATCGGATCGAGCTGCACGCCGCAGCAATGTTAGTGAGGATCGGGCTGTGCGCCGCAATATTATATATATTATATCGGATCGAGCTGCACGCCGCAGCAATATTAGTGAGGATCGGGCTGCGCGACGCAGCAGTGTTGGTAAATTATTGGGCTATAGGAGATTGTTACCAGATTTTCCTATTTAGCAAGTGTTAATGCCTTACTGTTATTTATAGAACTGCATGGTGTTCTTACAGGATTCCTTTCTTTTAGTTGTTATTTGTTGTTATTACTCACTGAGTTGGAGTACTCACTTTACTCCCTGCACCTTGTGTGCAGATACAGGGACCCCGGAGGTTTAGCTGGGATTATTTGTTGCTGTTCGGTTCAGTGTCGGAGTATTCGAGGTAGCTGTCGGCGTCCGCAGGACCCGATTTTCTCCTCTTGTCGTTTCTTTTACTCCCGCACTAGACTTGTTTATGTATAGGATGATATCCAGTTGTATCTAGAGGCTCAGACTTGCGACGCCAGATCTATTGGGCTGTTATTACTGTTATTTTGGTTCCCGCACTATTTTTGTTATTAAGAAAATGAGAGTTTATGCTTAATTGGTATTTTTAAGTTTAATAATTGGGATGGGAATGTTAAATGGTCGGGCTTGCCTAACAAGGTGTTTGGTGCCATCACGACCGGGGTTTGGGTCGTGACACTTGCGGTCCTAAACACGCACCTGCGCGACCTCACCTGCGGTCCAACAGGTCGCACCTGCAGAAGCCACTTATCCGCTCAAAACTGCATATGCGGTCACTTACCCGCACCTGGGACCTCGCAGGTGCGCTCACCTTACCGCATTTGCGGCTCCTGCCTCTACTCAACCTTGGTCGCATCTGCGTCCAATTTCTCGCTTCTGCAGCCCGCACTTGTGGTTCCCAATCCGCAGGTGCGGTTATGACAGGAATAACAACTGAAGCTACGCACTTTCAAAACCTAACTTTCTGAAAATCTTATAAATTCATCCCAAGGCTCCCGGGACCTCAACCAAAAATACGAACAAGTCACATATCACTATTCAAACTTATTCCAATCTTCGAAATACTCAAAACGACATCGAAATGCCAAATCATCCTCGGATTCAAGCCTAAGGATTCTAAAATTTCCAAATTTTGCAATCGATCAAAAAGTCTATCAAACCTCATCCGAATGATCTGGAATTTTGCACACACGTCACAAATGACACAACAGACCTACTCCAAATTCTAGAATTCCATTGCGACCTTGATATCAAAATTTTCACTACCAACCGAAAAATGCCAAAATTCCAATTTCGCCAATTCAAGCTTTAATCTACCATAGACCTCCAAAATACATTCCAATCACACTCATAAGTCCCAAATCACTTAATGAAGCTATCCAAACCATAAAAACCAATTTCCGAGATCGTTTACTCACAAGTCAGCTTTCAGTTGACTTTTCCAACTAAATGGCCAACTTAAGAGACTGTCTCATATCACTCCAAAACTACTCCAAACTCAAACCAACCAATACGATACGATGATATTTAGCTGAGCAACGCATAAGAAGACAGAAATGGGGGAACGAAGTGATAACTCATGAAACGACCAGTCGGGTCATTATATTACAAGTGCTAGCCTTTTTTCTATATAATCTTTCAATATGACAAAATATATACCAAGTGGTACCTACGTGGCCTGATGATGTGGTGGTTCATGCAACTTACAGCTTGTGAGGATGGGTGTTACATTTCGTTTCATAATGTGATGTATTATATTGCATTATATTATATCGTTTGATGAATACAGTGTTGGGATAGATTGTGCCGTGTGCTATCGTTTCTTAATATTACACACAAGAATAAACTTGCAATATTATAAAGAAAAAATATGATACTAGGTAAAATTACTATATAAAAAGGTAGGGTAAATGATAAAATAAAATTATTTAATAATAATTAAGGGTGAGATTGAGAGAAAAAGACAAGGTAACGATGCGACCATACCAAATCAGTCGTTACATGAAGTGAAATTTTTACATTTCGTTTGTCGTACGTTAAAGTTTTGTCGTAAGTTAATCGACATAGACTCGGAAATGAGATTATTTCTGAGTTTATAATCATTTATGTTATGTATAACAGGTGATAAGTAAGTGTCATGAAATTTAGAGGGTAAACGAATCAAAGAAAATGAGTTCCGTTGAAGGTTGTCAATTTGTGATAAAATATGGTCCGAGCTATAATACCTGGTATTTATGGACTATTGCCATACAAGGTACCACATGACCATGATAGTAAGGTGTATAAAGTATATTAAAAGTAAGTAGTATTTTAAGTAATTTGAGATAATTCTTAATTATGTGGATAATTGGTTAATTATAAATTTTTAGGTGGGAGATTAACATGCAATTGAATTTTGTGGATAAAGTTTAAGGGGGACACCATCCTCATGTGGCAACAAGAGGAATTTGGGACCAAAATCAAAATGGTGACTCTTGGGCTATAGGGCTAGGTGGCATGTTAGGGGAATTTTGGAAAATAATACTTACAAGTGGGGCCCACAAAACCCACAATTATGAGAGGTCTTCTTACCATATTAATCGATACGAGTCTTGGGAGTTATCCAGAGGTGAGGATGCCCTTCCAACTGTATGGTAGGAGTTTACAGAGGCTTTTCTTCGTCATTATCGGCCACCAGAGCTTAGACGGGCCAGAGTTGATAGGTTCTTGACGCTTTGGCAAGGTAATATGAGTGTTCAGGAGTACTTATTCAGTTTGATTTGTTAGATATGTATGCTCTCACTATTGTATCTAAGATAGAGGATCAGGTTCACCAGTTCATGGTGGGGTTAAAGCCTCACTTTCTTAATGATTGTATGTCAGTCTCACTTTAACCTGACATGGATATTTCTCGTATTCAGGCATATGCTTAGGGCGTAGAGAAGTATAAATAGAAGCAGAGGGCCGATCGTGAGCATAATAGGTCACAGAGTAAAAGAGCGAGATCTTTGGGTTCTTCTAGTAAGTTTTGAGGTGGTCAGAGATAACAATACCCGATGTATCCAACCCAGCCATCGACTAGCGCACCCCCTCAGTTTTCTGGTAGGAGATTTGATCATTCCACATATTCAGGGCCTAGTTAGAATTTTGGGGCCTCAAGTTTTCAGTATAATGGCGAGTTAAGTTAGATGAGGCCGCCCTTGCCACGATGTACTTGATGTGTGTAAGCAGCATGCCGGGAAATGTTGTATGGGGTTGGGTGTTTGTTATACTTGTGGTTATCCAGGTCATGTTATGATGGATTCTCCGGCGAGAGGTGATGCAAGCATAGTTCAGCCAGCGGGATCTATAGTTGGTTCGTCATCATCAGTACGCCCCCGGGCCAGGTTCACAAGCACCAATCGGTCATGGTAGAGGCAAATGTGGTGCTTCTAGCTTGAGCAGTCCTCAGAACCGCATTTATGCATTAGCAGGATGACAAGATCAGAAGTCATCACCTGATGTTCTTACATGTATATTATTAGTCTCTTCATATGATGTATATGCACTGATTGACCTAGGTTCCACCTTATCATATATTACCCCGTTGGTTGCTAGTAAGTTTGGAATAAAACCTAAGTTGCTTAAACCTTTTGAGGTATCCACACCTGTTGGGGATCCAGTAATAGCTAGGCGGGTATATAGAGGTTGTATAGTAGTAGTTCATAGTCGATCTACAGTAGCAGACCTAATCGAGTTTGACATGGTAGAATTTAATGTTTTAATGGGTATGGATTATTTGGCATCTTATTATGCCAACATTGATTGTAGATCAAAGATGGTTCAGTTCCAATTTCTAGGGGAGCCTGTTTTGGAATGGAAAGGTAACACGACATCACCGAGAGGCAAATTTATTTCCTATCTTAAGGCAAGGAAGATGATCAAAAAGGACTATATTTATCACTTATTTTGGGTTCAGGATGTGAAAGTAGAGTCACCAACCATTCAATCTATCTCTGTGGTTAATGTGTTTCTCGATGTTTTTCCTGATAAACTTCCAGGTTTTCCTCCAGAGCGAGAAATTGAGTTTACTATTGACCTATTACCAGATACTCAACCAATATCTATTCCTTCCTATATAATGGCACCTGCAAAACTAAGAGAGTTGAAGGAACAACTAAGAGACTTGCTTGAAAAAGGCTTTATCAGACCTAGTACATCACCATATGAAGCACATGTGTTATTGTGAGGAAGAAAGATGGTTCCTTGTGTATGTGTATTCACTATAGACAGTTGAATAAGGTGACGATCAAGAATAAGTACCTGCTCCCGAGGATTGATGATTTATTTGATCAGTTGCAAGGTGCCAAGTATTTCTCGAAGATAGACTTGAGGTCTGGGTACCATCATGAGGGTTAAGGAGAAGGATATTCTGAAAACAACATTCAAGACCAGATACGGGCACTTTGAGTTTCATGTTATGTCATTCGGTTTGACTAATTCCCCAACAGTATTCATAGACTTGATGAATCGAGTGTTCATACCCTTTATAGATCTATTCATGATTGTATTTATTGATGACATATTGGTGTATTCTCGTTCAGAAACTGAGCATGCAGATCATTTGCGTATTGTGCTCAAAGTTCTACAAAAAGGGAAGTTGTATGAAAAAATTCTCTAAATGTGAATATTGGTTGAATTTTGTAGCTTTCCTTGGGCATATTATTTCGGGTGAAGGTATCCGGGTTGATACATAAAAGATTGAGGTAGTACAGACTTGGCCTAGACCCACGATACCGACGGAGGTTCGTAGCTTTCTCGATTTGGCAGGTTATTACAGAAGATTTGTAGAGGAATGTTCTTCCCTTTCAGTTCCATTGACAAAGTTGACTCAGAAGGGAGCTAAGTTTCAACGGAGTGATGCTTAAAACTAGAGTTTCTAGACATTGAAGGACATCTTAACTTCAGCACCGATTCTAATGCTCCCAGAGGGAACCGATGGTTGTGCTATCTATTGTGACGCTTCGGGCGTTAGATTGGGTTGTGTTCTAATGGAGCATGGTAAGGTTGTAGCTTATGCTTCTAGACAACTAAGAAAGCACGAGAAAAAATACTCGACCCACAATTTAGAGTAAGACGTGGAGATTCATGCACTAAAGATGTGGAGACACTTTTTGTATGGCATTCATATTGATATCTATACGGATCATAAGAGCCTTTAGTGTATCTTCAAGCAAAAAGAATTGAATTTACGCTAAAGGATATGATTGGAGCTACTGAAAGACTATGACGTTGATATTTTATACCATCCGGGGAAAACGACTATAGTAGTCGATGCCATCAGCCGTAGATCTATGGGTAACATGTCATATTTACAACCTGCGAAGAGTGGGATAGCTTATGACATTTATCAGCTAGCTAGTCTTGGAGTTCGGTTACTGGACTCATGTGATACTAGAATTACTATTCAGGACACGACAACATCCTCTTTAGTAACAGAAGTGAAGGAACGGATGTACGAGGATCTTGTGTTAGCTCATTATTGGGATACAACCCCTCATAAGGAGAAGACATCATTCGAGATTTTAGAAGATAGGGTCCTCAGATGTCGAGGACGATTATGTATCTCTAATGTTGCGGGGCTGTGTCGACAGGTTATGGGAGAAACTCACTATTCTCGTTGTTCTATCCATCCAGAAGCAATAAAAATATATCATGATATCAGGGAAATATATTGGTGGGACGGAATAAAAAGGGATATAGCGGAGTTCATTGCACAATGCCCTAATTTTCAGTAGGTTAAAATTGAGCATTAAAAACCAGTGGATTATTGTAGTCTATATAGATTCCGACTTGGAAGTGGGAAGTAATCGATATGGATTTCATTGTAGGTTTACGTCGTAACCAGCATAAGTTCGATTCTATATGGGTGATTATTGATAGACTTACAAAATTAGCCAATTTTCTGCCCGTTAGGACTATATATTCTGCAGAGGATTATGCAAGGTTTTACATTAAGGAGATAGTACTACTTCATGGTGTCCTTATATCTATTCTCTCATATAGAGGTGCTCAGTTTACAGCTAATTTTTGGAGGTCCTACCAAAAAGGATTGGGGACTCAAGTAAGTCTTAGTATAACATTTCATCTCCAGACAGACGGACAGGCAGAATGTATTATTATGACACTGAATGATATGTTACAAACTTGTGTGATAGACTTCAAGGGTAGCTGGGATGATCATTTGTCGCTTATTGAGTTTGTATGTAATAATAGCTATCATCTCAATATTCAGATGGCTCCATACAAAGCTCTTTACGAATGGAAGTGTAGGTCGCATATAGGATAGTTCGATGTTAGGGAAACTAAGTTAGTAGGACCAGAGTTGGTACAACAGGAAACCGAGAAGATTAAGCTTATACAGGAAAGGTTATTAGCAGTTCAAAGCCGTCAGAAGTCTTATGAGGATAACCGACGATGAGACTTGGAGTTTCAAATTGACGATTGGGTATTCCTAAAGATATCACCAATGAAAGGCATTATTAGGTTCGGTAAGAAAGGAAAACTTAGCTTTTGGTACATTGGACCATATAAGATCATACGCAAGGTAGGCTAGGTAGCATATGAGTTAGAGTTTCCTTCTGACATGGAGTTTGTACATCCAGTCTTTCATATGTCTATGCTTCGTAAATGCATCAGAGATCCTTCTAGAGTCGTGTCAATTGACGTTGTCCAGGTCACGGAGCAGCTATCATATGAGGAAACTATATTGCTTGCTATACTAGTTAGACATGTTCGGAGATTGAGGACTAAAGACGTAGCTTCGGTGAAAGTACTTTGGAGAAACAATAAAGTGGAAGAAATGACTTGGGAAGCCGAAGAAGACATAAAGTCTAGATATCCTCACTTTTCTCCTCTTCCAAAGAAGGATCCGACCGAGACATCAAAGCCTCAAGGCACGAGTATGGATTATTGTGTTAATTATTTTCATTTGTCGTGTGAGGCCATTGTCGTGATTGATGATTATGGCAATATGTGACATTGAATTATTGAGTTTTCTATAGGAAGGGTTGATAGTAGTACTGTTACAAAGGAGACTCTGCCAAAATTTATATAGATCCCGAGGAGTTAAACATACGAGGACGAATGTTTCTAATGGGGGAAGGGTGTTACTTTTCGCGTTATCGTACGTTAAAGTTTCTTTGTAAGTTAACTGAAATAGACTCGGGAATGAGATTATTTTTGGGTTTATAAGCATTTATGCTATTTATAACAGGCGATAAGTAAGTGTTGTGAAGGTTAGAGGGTAAACGAATCAAAGAAAGTGAATTTCATTGAAGGTTGTCAATTTGGGATAAAATACGGTCCGAGCTATAATACCCTATATTTATGGACCAGTGTCATACAAGGCACCACATGATTGTGATAGTAAGGTGTATAAAGTATGTTAAAATTAAGTAGTATTTTAAGTAATTTGAGATAATTCTTAATTATGTGGATAATTGATTAATTATAAATTTTTAAGTGGGAGATTAACATGTAATTGAATTTTATGGATAAAGCTTAAGGGGGACACCATCATCACGTGGCAACAAGAGGAATTTGGGACCAAAAATCAAAATGGTGACTCTTCGGCTATAGGTCTAGATGGCTTGTTAGGGAAATTTTGGCAAATAATCCCTACAAGTGGGGCCCATAAAACCCACAATTATGAGAGGTCTTCTTACTTCATTAAGAGTTGATGTTGTGTTTGCTAAAGTAACGATGGAGCCTCAAAGCAATTAGTATGAAATTTCATAATATGACAGTAGCGTGAGTTTTGCAATTCTAAGGGATTACGGTACAATCTTTTTCAAGAATATCATACGAATTTTTCCAACTCTGATCTTACCGTTACGTGTTTTGTCACGATTGACGTGTGTTAGAGGGATTGTCAAGACAATCAGTTCTGGTATGTTAAGGATATACTTTTTTGGCATGGCCCTTACGATACAAACGAAACGAGCAAACATAAAGCTTTCATAAATAACTTTATTCATAGAAGTACTAGGGGTGTCTATTGTTTTAATTCCCCATGTGACTTATTATTATATCTTTTGTTCACGGGTTTCAGAAAAATACATAGTTGATAAAGTTTATCCGAAAGACATATTGATCTTATAACATTCCGAGAAATCTTATTGATGTATTTCTTATGCATTTCATTCATTTATACATGTACATTGACCCATGACCAGATATCGTTATATACGCGTATATTATATGTATATGAGATATGGAAAAAGGGTTACGACGTTATATACACACCACCACCTAATAAACTCATATATGTTGATGATTTTGCCCACTATGGCCGAGATGATATGATGGGATGCCCTCAGAGGCTTGATGATGTTATGTACACCTATACCTATGCATGATACAACATTTATACGCACGTGCACGACATTATAAATTTTTCAGGATTCACAAAGTTATTTAGACTCACAGGAGGAATTATTTACTCTATGTTTCATCTATGTCTTTTTTATACTGATTTTCATGCCTTACATACTCAGTACATTATTCGTACTGACACCCCTATTACCCGGGGCATGCTTTCATGCCTGCAGGTGCAGGTAGACAGGCTGGCGGTCCCCCTTCTTAGAATCCTTGATCAGCGAGAGTTGCTGCGCTCCATTTGATCCGGAGCTGGTTTGAATTTGGTACGATGTGTTTGTATACATATATGGGTATGATGGGAACCAGTTCCGTCCCTATACAGTTGTATACTCTATTAGAGGTCTACAGACAATCATGTATAGTTGGATAGTATGTGGCCTTGTCGGCTTTCGGTTTTGGATATATAGTTATCTATAGCAGTCATGTCGGCTCGTCCTACCATTTTCCGCATGTATATGTATATATGTCTTATGGACATATTTTCCTCACGTATGTTATTTACGTAATTTAGCAGTTTATTGACAGATATTATCCATGACCTACCCGTAATTCATGTTTATATCTTAGACGCATGCTTAGGGGTGTTCGACAGGTAGGATCCGGGCACTCGTCATGGCCCATCGATTTTGGTCATGACAAACACATTTCGTCGTTATGTAACGACGAATTTAACGATGCGATACAATAAATTTTAAGTGACAATCAAAACAAATATTACATTTAAAGTAATAATACGGTACAATACAATAGGTAGCAATCATCCAAACAAGTTGTTAGCATATAAAATAATTATATAGGGAAACCAAACTTGAGATGTTCGAGCTAGGATCAACTTAATTATTTTCCCTCTTTTAAATCTTTTTCTTTCCTTCTTCTTTTATAATTGTAATATATTGGTAGATTTGCTTACAAAGTACTTCCTCATTCACTTTTGCTTGTTCACTATGCTAAAAATATATTTTTACTTTTACTTATCTATTTTAGCAAATCAAGATAAAGATTATTTTTTTTCTTGTTTTATCCTTATCATTAATTATTCATTTCCAAAATTATTTTTGAAGACACTTTTTATGCTATCATTATGATGAGTTAAAACGTAAAATATATAATTATTATTTCTTAAGAAGTGTGAAAAGTTAAAAGTGAAAGGAGGGAATATTATTTGACTTATTAATTATTACCCCTTTTTGGGTACTTTGAATTAAGTCCATTCTTTTTCCTTTTTCTATTTGTGCCCGCTTTCGTGAAGTTTTGGTGACTTTGTTACTGTTATTGCATCTTTTGACAGTTATCCATTTGCATGTTGATAAAGTTGTTGTGCATATCGTTATCTAATCCTTGCAAGTGTTACTAGTTAACTCAAATAATAGACTAAATAAAATTAATAAAAATAACTTAAGAAAGCCCCATACTTACTTTTTCCTGATCATTTCACACATATCTATGCTATTCCATAATTTTATCTTAAAATTTGTAGTGTTAACTATTATGTGTGAAAATACTATAGGAATGTCAAGTAAATAGCACAAAATAAATTAAAAAATCACAAGAGATCCATAACGGTAACTTGATTCCAATAGCAATTTAAACTAGTAGAAATGAATTTTGTCTTGACATTTTCGAGCTCCAATAGTCGTTCATATTATTCCACAGAGAAAAATTGGGGAAAGTGACGGGACGGCAGATAAAAGGCAGCATACTTATTTTTAACTTAAAAAATTTAGAACTTTGCATTTAGTTTCTAGTAAGATTGTTAATTGTTGTTTATCATTTTGCCCCACTGGTTAATTTGCTATACAAGGGAAGAGTTGTGTCATTTTATGGACAAGGGGTGACATTACGGCAGAGATCATCCAAGGCGGGGTTTTAACATTTTGTTAGTGGCCGTATTAGGCCGAAACTGAAAAAGCTAGCCCGCTGGCAGGGCAGGCCGGCCGCTAAGAATCTATAGTGCATTACTTTGGCCTAGATGATGCAAAAGATTTTCTGAAAGGCAAAAAGAGTTACTAGTGTGATTAACTACTTAACATGACCTAGCATCTCTTACTTCACTCTTTTAATTTTGATATAACATCATAAATTGAGTGAAGCATTTAAATGATGAACGCATCGGGTGTTTATATCAAATCAATAAATTTAACTTTAACAGTTAAAATTAAGGCGAGAATACACAGAGTAAGAGTTACCTTTTAATTCGTGGGTTCGGCCGAACCTAATAGTTTAGATCTAAAATCATGTTTATGTTTAGAAACCCATTGAATATGTATGACTTATTAATGTAGAACTCAATAACTTAAAACTGACTAGAATTCCGAACATGTAAACTTCAAATTCCGACACTCCTTGAAGAATAGTACACATCACTTAATCTTGGTTACTTAAAAATTAAGGTAAAAATACACATCACTTAATGTGCGTATAAAAAAAATATACTTATACTTCTTATATTCATTAGTTTATTGAAAAAGACTCGATTTGAATAAGTATTTACTAAATGACATACGAGATATCATTATTCCTCTCTTCATTCAGTGAGAAGTTACAAAAGACCACTATAATCTAGAACTAACTCGTCTCTAAATAACCATTTGGTTTTAACATCTTAATATTCATTAAAACTAAACCAAATAATTAGTAAAAAAGGTCAAACTAGCTGTCAATGCATATATTACTAGTTGCTTATTTATGTGGAAGTGTGTTAACGTAATCTTTGTTCTACTTGTACATGCCTTAATGCTTAAGATTGAGTCTTTTGGAAAAAAATTTGGAGTGTGTTGTAATTTCGTTCGACTTAAGATAATTTACAGTCGGATGTTTCCAATACAGGCCAGATAGTGCCTCTAACAAATTCTAAGGTGCATATTCAGCATTTTAATTGGATGAGTTTAAAACGAGGGAATGACAAAAATAGAATATTTCTTGTGCAATTATTGATTTTTTAACCCCGGTAACAGTAATGTTGAGAAAATAGCCCGTGTTAGATTGTAAAGCACGATTGCCAAAAATTTCAGCAAGTTATATGATCGTCATAATTTGTATCAAAATATTAATGATCGTCAGAATTTTAAGCCACAATGCTGAAAAGATCATGACCGACCACAAAGTTTTCAGCGTTGTGGATGAATTCTTGCTGCTTTAAATTTTGGTTATTGCCAGAATTGATTTCTAAGATTTTGACAAGCATGCTTCGAAATTCCGTTTGGAGGCTATTTTCTCAAAGCCTTTTTTAATGTGATCAACTTTTAAACAGTCCTGAAAAGGCCCCTCCAGCATAATTTCAGTAAGAGTCTTTTTCCTTCCTATATTATATATGAAACATTATTACCAAAAAGTTTCATATTTATCCGCCATGTTCACAATTTTTCTACAATTATTATACCATTCATTAAATACTAATTATTAGGAGCTGATTCTTTTCTAATTAGGCGCGCTACAAATCAGGAATAGAATATTCTAATTGATTTAGCGACCTTCAGATCAAATTTGAAACGCAAATCCTATATCTTCAATTTAAAATCAAATTACATAGACTCTTTTCTGCAAAAACTATGTTTTCCGATATTTTTCCTTAAGCCAAAAAAAGAAGAAGACAAAATCATCAACAAATTCGAATCAAATTGTAGAAATCAGTTATGCAATCGTCGACATTCTCTCTCTATTTATAAATCGCAAATTTTAGTAATACAAAGCAAATGAAAAGAGAGCAACAATTCCACCATTGACAGCCATTAAAAAGCTTGAAAGCTTTGAATTCAAATTTGAGTTTTCAAAAATCATTATTTGTTTGGATAGGGTGTTGTTGAAAATAATCGGGAATATGGTTTGGAGTTTATATCTCAATTTTGAGGGGTTTTGGTGAAGATTGGACTTGGTTTTGACTGAATTTCAGATTGAAACTCGACGAAGAAGAAGAAGAAGACATAGTGCAGAAATTATAGATAAATTGTAGATTATTTGTATTGTAGATGCCTTATTTTCTGTTTTCACAAATAAAAAAAACGGCTAAAACTTCTACAAATCTTCTGAAAAAATGCAATTATGTCAAAAATCCCAATATGCTACAATTGAATAGGAATTGGGATATAAAAATTCAATGTACCCAGTTTGTAGATATTTTGTAGATTATTTGTATTTTAATTGTAGATGCTTTGTTTTCTATTTTCACAAATCAACAACGACTAAAACTTCTAGAAATCTTCTGCAAAAAACACAATTATGTCAAAAATTACAATTAATACAATCGAATGAGAATTGGGATATTAAAATTCAATACACCCAGTTTGTAGATATTTTGTAGATAAATTGTAGATTATTTGTATTCTGATTGTACATGCATTATTTTTTGTTTTCACAAATCCAAAACGACTAAAACTTCTAAAAAATCTTCTGCAAAAATGCAATTATGTCGAAAATACCAATTAAGCTACAACTGAATGAGAATTGGGATAATAAAATTTAATGTACCCAGTTTGTAGATATTTTGTAGATAAATTGTAGATTATTTGTATTCTGATTAGATGTTTTGTTTTCTTTCACAAATCAAAAACGACTAGAACTTCTACAAAATCTTCTGCAAAAAATGCAATTATTTCGAAAAAAATTTTATTTATGAGATTGGACAAATCTTTATGATTTAAGAAGAATAAATATTGAAATAACATATGAAGCTAAGTTAAAGCTTGTGACAACTTGTACATATAATGTACAAAAATCTCCAGCGCGAAAGAAGAGTGTCAATGTTAATATGTTATCCTTCAGTTATTTATCAGTGAGTTTGTCATCGTCATTTCTGTCTGTTGCATGCCTCTTTATCAGGGATTGCAAGAAATCTTGTTCCAAGCTTTTCCCACTTCTCCGTTGGTCAATTATCGAGTCTAACATAACATACATTCGATCACGAGCCTGTAGTTTACAAACAATCATCTCATTAGTTTGTCCATCAATCTTAATATGCATATACTGTTGAAAATTTGTTACTTGAATGCAGAGGTGGATCAAAACTTCAGTAGGATGGGTGCACCACTATCCGACCACCGTTTAATCTGGTTCTCTAAAATTTAATTTGGAAAACTATAAATAATAACATCATTATGTATAGTTACAAGTACTAAGCTCAATATATTAAAATTAAATAACTAATAAAAAAAAGTGGTAATGAAAAATGAGGAAACTTGAAATTGAAAAGATTCAAAATGATTTAATTTTTATTTTTTATAGTTTTTGAAACTCAATGATTTAACTATAAAAGAGAATAAAGAAAACACATAAAAGAATTCAATAAAAATGAAAATTTAATTCAATGATGTATCAAAGGATAAACCAAAAAACGGAAGAATATATGAGGAAAAAAAGAAAAAAAAGAAAGATAGGGCATGGGTTTTGAACAAAAGAAAAGAATGAAAAAGAGAAATAGAGAAATGGCTAGGAGATAGAAGATATGAAAGTGAGATTCGAACTAGACCTACGGGTCAATGGTGCACAATGCTATCACTACACCAAATGTTCTTTTGAGCATGGGTTCCCACCTGAATAATTTAGCACTTTATCCGAAAAATATCCCTGTGATGCATAGCCTAAGGAGGGGAGCATGAGTGTACGTGCACCATGTCCCTCCACGTGGATCCGCCTCTGCCTGAATGCCACAATAAAATGCAATTCTCGGGACCTTAAAGGGTTAAAATAAAATAGGAAGAAATACGGTAAAACGTGGGTGAGGGTGAGGGTTTGGGAGAGAGAAACGTGGGAGGGGTATAATATACGGTACCTTGAATTAAGGAGGGATATACGCTGCATTAATTGTACCCTTAGAATAAACTATGGTATAAAATTAATAATTTGGTATATTAAGTATAATTATATCTAACCTTAAACATTGATGGTAATAAGGTTTTCTTATATGGTACAAGAATGTAAAAAACTCTTTCGGTAAAATGACATGGGTCGTGGGCTTTAATCTTAATCTTCAAGGCTCAAATGTTGTGGTCTTCAGTGGGGGCAATTGCATCTATACCCGTTTTTTGTGCCACATTTTAACCTGTGACCGCTTTGCAAAAAAAATTACAAACGTACCCGTTTTTTCACATAACTTCAGCCCCGTGGGATGAAGTTTTTCTTTTGTACTGGAAAACTTCAGCTGAAGTTAACTTCAGCCCACATGGCTGAAGTTTTTCTTTGGTACTAGAAAACTTCAGCTGAAGTTAACTGAAGTTTTTTTTTTGTACTGGAAAATTTCAGCTGAAGTTTTTGTCTTTGTAACCAGAAAACTTAAGCTCTAGAGCTTAAGTTTTCAGTTATAAAATAAAAACTTAAGCAGTTTTTCAGCTTAAGTTTTCCAGTTATACAATAAAAACTTAAGCAGTTTTCCAGCTTAAGTTTTCAAGTTATAAAATAAAAACTTAAACAGTTTTCCAGCTTAAGTTTTTCAGTTTTAAAATAAAAACTTAAGCAGTTTTCCAGCTGAAGTTTTTTTTTGTACTGGAAAACTTCAGCTCTAGAGCTGAAGTTTTTGTCTCTGTAACCGGAAAACTTCAGCTCTACAACTGAAGTTTGCCAGTTATAAAATAAAAATTTCAGCTCTATAGCTGAAATTTTTGTTTAGTAACCCAGAAACTTTAGCTCTAGAGCTTAAGTTTTTCAGTTATAAAATAAAAATTTAAGCTTTAGAGCTTAAGTTTTCCAGTTATAAAATAAAAACTTAAACAGTTCTCCAGTTTAAGTTTTTCAGTTATAAAATAAAAACTTAAGGAGCTGAAGTTTTTGTTTAGTAACCGGTAAACTTCAGTTCTAGAGCTGAAGTTTGCCATTTATAAAATAAAAACTTCAGCTCTAGAGCTGAAGTTTCCCAATTATAAAGTGAAATTGAATTTTTTTAAAAAGTGGGTACAGATGCAAACAAAAAGACAAAACGACGATAAGTTAAAATAGAAGCCAAATAGGGCTATCCGTCCAATTTTTACTGTTCACCGTAACCATCAGCCATACTGAAGTCTATCTCGTTTCGCGCACTCCCCCCGCCCCCCCCGGGGCCACTGGTGCTTCTGTCACTTCCTCTTCAAATCATCTCTTTCCCAATAATCCATCTTCAAATGCATGATGCTCCTTTCAATTTCACTGCTTCCCAATTCACCAGCCGCATTCGCCGCCGTATCATTTGCCGTCCCAAAAATTCACAGTGTTTTCAGGCAGTCCATTCGATTTAAAGTCCATGCCTTCCTGAATAAACCACTGGACTCGAGCTCTGGACCGGCCTCTAATCAACCATCTATACTTGTCGACAGTCTCAGAGTCCTCGAATGGGGCAAATTATGCGATTCCGTTGCTTCCTTCGCCGGCACTTCCTTAGGCAAAGTAGCTCTCAAGGTTAACTTCTCCGTGCGATTTATTCTCGTTGTATATATACCTAGCTCATTCGGGTACAAATATTCATGTATTATGTGCAGTTTATGTATGTGCATACTGTCTGTATATACATATTTACATCGTATATGTTGTACAATGTATATGTACACGTGTGTGTGTGTTAACAAAAAATATTTGTATATACATAATAATATATGATTCTCAGGAATTGTGGTGCAGGAACAACTAGGGTACTTGAATCAAACATTTGAAGATAGTCTCAGACTCTTAGAGGAAACCAATGCGGCTGTTGAGATGAATAAGTATGGCGCCATGATGGACTTTAACGGCATTGATATCGAGCTGGTAGGTTCTAACTTTGTTTATTGACCCTGTGGTGTGCTGGTTTTATTTAAAACTTAATTGGGGAAACTTCTTGTAGTTGAAGTTCCTGCTTAAATTGCGAAGGTTGCAGAATCATATTGTCTGTTTCTCTACTGTTGTTGAAGGTCAAAACTGCTGTACAAGTTGCACGCAGAGGTTTTCCTGTCAGTGGGACTGAAGCAATGAATGTTGTAGCGCTACTGCAGTTTGCGGAAATGTTGCAGTCAAATGTCAAAGCTGCAATCAAGCAAGACGCAGAATGGTATCAGCGCTTTATGCCTCTCACAGAAATGGTAATATAATTTCAGTAGCAATGAACTTGTCCGCAATTACATATGGCGCGTTTGTCTCCAATTATTTTCTATATTTACTGCAGATTATGGAACTAACCATAAGCAGACCACTAGTGAGGTTCATACAACAATTAGTTGATGACGATGGTTTCGTCAAGGATTCTGCGGTCTGTCCTCATTTTAATGAACTGCACTGATATTTCTTCAGTTTAACTATCTCTTTTAGCGTGTTCTGCATCTTCTATCATGCAGTGCATTGACTCTGTTATTTTACCGTGGTTATATTTGACTATTACTAGTCTTATTTGAATTATTTTATGGTTTTAGAGCTCTTCCTTGAAACAATCTCGTGATCAAGTTCGCCTTCTCGAAAGAAAGGTAGAGTTCATTCTTCCCTCTTCTAATTGACTCTACTTCAGCAAAATTGGTGGTATTACTTTTCTGAAACTTCTTCCAGCTTGAAAATATTTGCTTTGGGAATATTTTGTATACAAAATATGGTTTTTATGAGCCAGTGCATATTTATCCTCTTGGCTGTCATCAGTTTATGTTTCTAGTCATAAGCATAATCTCTTTAGTTGGAGTAAATGTTAAAATGAAAGACTAGCATATAATTATATTATCATGTGGCATGAATACTCTTAAGATGATGGGCTAATGTTGTACGTTGTTATGTCATAATTCTTTAACTGTTACAAAGGAAAGTCGGTAAATCTTGTGGTTGCATATCTGAACTGACAGCCTTAACATTCGACAGAAGATGGGGATAGTGGAGGTGACAAATCCTTCTACGAACAGCCTCTAGGTTGTTACCAAGGCATATACCTTTTTCTTATCTAAAATCCCATCCCAGTTTGTAATTGTTACCAAATTCATCTCTATATGGAGAAAAATAATACTCCCTATCATGTAGTGCAGCTGATGCAAGTTCGATCTAATGTCTCTGGGTATGGAGTAGGCATAGTAATAAAGTTTGGATTTCCTTTGGGACGAGAACATCTAGAAAGCGATAGAGGGATTGCAGGAATTATTATCTTTAATAAAAGCAGCAATTCCTACACATGTCAGGAACCATTTGCCTCTTTGTTGTACTTCTGTTAGGGGAGTACCCACATTGCTGACTGGGTGTGAGATTGTCTGTTCTTTTGCTGTTTCCTGCCCCTAAATTCTCTGCTTGGAAACTAACTTATTGCATTGTCTTGTATCTTCAGTTATACCAGTTGATGGAGCGCATAATCAGGAACGGAGTGGAAGAAGTGTCTTCTATGGTAATCCGGTCTTTTTCCTATTCATTCAGTTCCAAACTGGCTTTCCACATATTATTTAGAAACTTAAGCTTTGAATGTGGTGATGAAATAAAAAAGTTTCTCTACCTGAGAGTGTGACCTTAACAGTTGGATGTGGGTGTACCTTTCTGGATTTGTCATAGCACCTTGTGAACCTGATATATTTGATCAGGAAGTGAGTGAAATTGATGGCAGATGGTGCATTAGATCAGGATTTAATCAGCGAATGAGCTTTGAGGGGCTATTGTTGTCCAGGTGTGTTAATATCTTAAAAGTTTCCTCAATCCTCCCTTATTGGGGCTTATGTAAATAACTATGTAGAATGTTTGTACATTTTCTTGTCTTTTCTGTCGCTATCTCGAAAGCTCTATATTGGTAGAACATGCTAAGCAGAAGTTGGTGACGTCATAAATTAGTAAATGACATAAGCAAAGAATTACTGCTTTGACTAAATTCCACAACTCATGAGGAACTTGTCAGAAGCTCTGTTGCTGAAATTGAGTTTGAATTATTCATTTGTTTCATTTCCTTCCCGCAGGAATTCCATGGTTTTATGGCGTCGTAATTTCTACTGTTGCATTATACTGTGCTTGATATTTTGAAAAATAAAAACAGGTGCTTATAGAAAGGACGAGAAAAAAAAGCTTCTCACAACCCTCTGATATGGCATTATCTAATGACCAATTCAAAAACAGTTCTAATTCTCTGAATAACTGTTTGATAGCTTGTAAGATCCGTTGCACAAAAGCTGGATAAATCCCTTTTACAAGCTGTAGACGAGCTATTAGGAAACTCTTGGAACTGCATTGAATCAGCTATATAAAATTTGATCCTATTAAAAACAGTTTCAAATTCGATTGGTTTAGGTACTCCAGAAAGTGCATAAAAATAGCATGATGTTTTCAATAGGGAATGAGATGCTTTACTCTTTCAAGATCTATTTCTTTCACTCCAAATTGTTGTCGGATTACTATAAAGTGCAGTAACTACATCCACAAGTTGCAAAAAAAAAAAAATGTCTGTCCTGACTTTCTATGAACTGTAACATGTTTTCTTTGATGTTAACAAAAAAACGAAAAGCACTAAGAAAATGCTGTGATTACGTCCAAAATTGTTGTGGGATCACTTTCCAACCCTCATCTCTCTTTTTGCTAATGTTTCTTGTCCTGCTTCAGAAAGGGTTATTCACATTGCCTGGCATATCCAAGTGAATTCCCTTGAATTAAGCATCATTTTCCACTGTCTTGATGCAATTTCAAACTACCGCATCTTCCGCTGCTTGGGTACTCGGCAAGCACCAACTGTGTTGAGACTTCTTTTTCTCTAATTGTATGCTGTAAGAATATGTAAGACTAGCTTGCAATGCTCTTGTTTGCTCCAAGAAGGTTGATACTTGGGTGTTGTAGACTCCGAAAGAGCCTCCTCTGGAAAGTGCAGCATTTCCTTTTACAAAAAGATTCATGAGGCAGTGCAATGGAGAGTTTTCCATTTCCAGCAGCCGTTTCTTCTCCCCTGATTCTCTTAGCAAGTTGGTTATACATTATTGCATCTATGTAAATTCATTTATTCACTCATTTAAAACAAAGTAAGCTATTATTCCCCTCAATTAAGCCCAAAAGTCGTACTTATCATATTCAGATAGTGCTTTCTTGGGCCATCTAATATTTTACAAGTTTTGTGGGAAAAAAAAAGAACTGCTGCTAGATCTAGGGATAAGTTTGACATTATTCATGTCACAAATGCCTCATGTGTACAGTATAATCCATATTCTCTGAGCGGTGATAGTCAATTTCAGTGCTTCAGGTACTGGAAGTGTTGTGGAACCTCTTTCAGCAGTTCCAATGAATGATGCACTCCAGCAAGCCAAGGCATCTGTGGCAAAGGCTGAAGCTGATGTTCTCCTGAAGATAACACAAAAGGTTTTGCTTGCTTATGCTTTCCCCCCCGTGTGTTGTCTTATATGGATATTAACCAGTGGTTTTTTTTTCTACGCAGATGCAAGAAGCAATTGATAGCATAGAAAAAATTTCCAGCGTTATGGTTAGGCTTGATGTGGTAGGTTCTATTACTTTAAATGATAAACTTTCTTGTACCTCTAATTATTTCGTTTTTAATCATGTTTTCTTCTGATATCTATATTTTATTTAAAAAACTGGATCTATATGTTTATTTGATACTATATATGATACCCAAAATGAGCTTCACATTTGTTGGAGATAGATTTTGAAATGGTTTTATAAGGCTCTGGATCCTATTCTATTAACAACTTCAGCTTAAGCTTTTGTGTTAAGTGAGAATTAGATCTAGTTGGCTGGAGTTGGGGCGTCCAACAATGATCCTGTTATACCTTGCTGATTGAGTACTAATTTTTTGAGCAGATATACTATGCCAATTGTGACTGTCTCCATTTCTTTATAAAATGTCATTATATGACCGGTAACACTCAGTGTTATCAAAGGCGAAAAGCGCAAAAAAGCTCTAAGGTCTGTTGGGGCTTTAAGCGCAAAGCGCAAATAATGCGTGGGCTTTAATGAAAAAAGGCGCAACTGGAGAAAAAGTAAAAATATGTATATGTAGTCTAAGACTAATAATTATAAGCATGAATAACAAATATACGGTGAAAGAAATTGAAAAAAGATGACGATAAAATGAAATATCAATTGTTTAACGATGCCTTTTCAGGATTACACTCATTGGCAAGCAAAAGTGTGCCTAAGAGCCTTGATGCGATACTAAAGCGCCCACAAAGCGAGACGAAGTGCTCAACCTGTTTTGAGCCTCGCTTCAGGGCTTAAGCACGCTTTAAGCGCTCCTTTGACAACACTGGTAACACTTGAATAATCTAAGGTTCCTAGAAATATTTATTGGTCATCGGATCCTTAACAAATTTGAAGATGTTTGACATTGCTGCCTGAGACCTGCCAATTTAATGCTGTTTGATCTATTACGTCGAGTAGAACATTGTTCGCCCACTTAGTCGGATTTATTTGATGTCGGGTATATTGAGTGTTTATTTTATGCTGTTACTGATGCTGTTCATGTTACATTGTCATTCTCATATCCACAGATTAACGCAAGAGCACGGTATAGTCTTGCATTTGGAGGCGCTTGTCCAGACTTATTTTTGCAACAAGATAAGGATAGCATTTCAGGTACTGATGCTTCATTGGTGGCAAGAACCTCAGTGGCATTGCATCCTACACGGAGGAAATGGACAATGTATCTGCCGAAAGCTTATCATCCTTTATTACTTCAAAAACATCAGCAGGCTCTAGAGAAGGCCATGAAAGATGTCAAAAATGCTGATGCGGTAAGTCACTCTCCATATCACACATATGGAACATGGAAAAGTGTTTGATTCTCCAAGCATTTCAAAACGCTCCCTCTTATAGCCTCTCTTTGGAATATGGACAGATTGCAACGTAATCTGGTGGGTACCTGCATCAGGCAATCTCTCTTTATGGTGGTCTTTATTTTATTAGAGAACATAAGTTTCCTACATGAACTCCTTCGATTTGAGTTGGAAGCTAAAAGTGTGTCGAGATTATAGCGGAGTTTCATGAAGTGTATAAACATTTGCTATTACAAAATTCCTGAATTTATCATTATTGCTTTTGTGCCAACGGATCTCCTTTTGGATTTAAGCATTAGCGACTTGTGTGAGTGGTTAAGCTTTAGTAAGATGGTCTCTTAGTCTTTTCTCTTTTTCCTTTTGAAACCTTTGCAAAAGATGTTGTGGGTTTCATTTACCTGGCCAGCTCATATGCATGGCAGCTGAATTACTACTATGTGTGATTCGGGTGTGGTTGTTGATTATTTAAGGGTGGGATATGGCTTTTGGTAAGCCTGTTCCGCTTCCATCTCTACTAATTATTATCTTATATGGCCACCTTGGAGTAGACCTTCCTTGACTAAATAAAGCAATCTGTGAAGTCGATAAAGTCTGAGGGTGAGAGTCTGGTGGGAGGTCTTAGAAGTGGAAAGTGGATCTCAGTGGGATTTTTTTTTTGTATTCCTCTATTTCTTTTTATTCCTTTCAAATGGTTATAGGTTTGAGAGAGAACTTTGAGAAAGTTTTGTTGGGACATAAGCTGTTAGAGACTCTACAGTGCTCTATTTTGGATGAAACAGTTACTGCTGTTGTTAACATCTGCGGACAAATTTATACAGGCCTTACTAAAATTGTCAATCTAGAGATGCCATGGCAATGCATCATAACAGTTAGATGCTTTCAATGTTTTGAATGGCCTTTCTTCTCATATTCTATCATGTGTCAGCTCCGTTTGCTGTATTCTCATAATAGTTTTAAGTGTTTTCATCGTTGTGATAACTTAAGGTTGATTTGCGCTTAGTTGAATTACTTTGAGTTCACTAAGAGTTCAGTTGGTGTTTTGTTATAGGAAATTAGGAGGAGGAAACAGCAGGGAGAAAACATTATTTTGAGAGAAGAAACCAATATGAATTTGCAGTCCTTGGAAGCAAAAGTAATGTTTCTTAACATGATCACTGAATTTGATGGTGAATGCAAAATTTCCATTGTAGATGAATGAGGTACTTTTTACCTGTTAACTTCAGGTTGCTAAGATGAAAGAGGAGTCCCCTGTTCCTGTTGACATATATGTTGCTCAGAACACTCGAGTTTTGGTTATAACTGGTCCGAATACTGGGGGCAAAACCATTTGCTTGAAGACTGTGGCTTTGGCTGCTTTGATGGCAAAATCTGGTCAGCTCAAATACAGTACTATATATTTACTTTGTTCATCAAGTCAACAACTCACAAAATGCAAACAGTTCCTTATACTTCAATGTATTTACTAGACAATATATAATATATAATGAAACATCAGAAGTCATAATTATCAGTATCCTATACGAAGAGGTAACTGAGAACCTGTCAAAAACAGAAAAGAGAGGTAGTTTTAGTTACTTTCCCAAGGTAAGTTACAGCTAATTTTCCAAGTTATAATTTTCATTTTTATTACTCAATGCCGGTAAACTTTACCCCCTCAGACTGGTTAGCAGCCCATATGATCTCTTTTAGTGGGGAAAACAGTCATTCAAGACCAACCTTTTCCGACTCTGAAACATCTTAAGTTTGTTTTCTTCTGTTATTACTCTTGCAGTAATCCTTCATTCACTAATTTCATTTTGCTCACACTTCAGCAGGACCATCAGTATACCCAACGTAAATTGGGGTACAAAAATTGTATACATGCCTAACATCCTGTCCATCTTCATTTCTCTGCCTTGATATTATCCTAATATTGAATTTGCAGTTCTGCCAAATGATTATTGGCAGCTTCTCTTGGCCATGTTTCTTGTTCCTCCTGAAATCACATGCTACTTATACTAGTGCACCTCGACTATTGCGCTAGTTATATGCATCCTCTCACCTGTACAGGTTTTCGGTATGCGTAACTCCGCTCAAAAAAGGCTTAGACAAATGGGAAGGAATCACCTAATTTTTTCTGCCTTTATTGGGATTCAACCCCTGGTTCCCATGAGTTTGGTTCCTTCATTGACCGTTAGGCCACGCTGTTGGATGCATTGCACCTAACTTCATTGCTACTGTCTTTGCAGCGACTCTTCATATCGCACTTTATTGGCACTGCCTAATTTCCATATGAAAATCATCTTTGACAACAATAAAATCATTAATTGCATCAAGCTTTCTCAATACATTTTAGAGGTATAATGAGAAAAGAAAATAAATAAGGCGATTGCTTAGCAGAATTATGTAATCAAACTTAGATTATGGTGATAGAAGAAGTGCTGGTGCACAAATTGTTCTTGATATTATAACTTTTGATATGCATAATAATCATCTGAAAGAAGATATTTCTATTTGAATAGCTTGTAATAGCTGGTCATATAACTTATGTGAGATTACTTTTGGGAACCTCAAGCACTAATGCTTGAGCCTCATCTCAAAAGTAACTCTTGAAGGAGGTGATTTATTGGTCTTTTAGCTTGAAAGCATCTGAACTTGAATACTATTGAGTTGGGATTAGTTGATTGTTGACTCGTGAAGAGATACTCAGAACTTTTTCCTTTTTTTTCTTTTGTAAGAAAGTTTGCTCTCAGGTTGAATCACCTAAGGTGAGCATCAATGTATTTAGAACAAAGAAAATGTGAGAAGAGAATAGGCTATTTTCTCATAGTATTATCTATATACCTTTTCCTATGTTGTTTCAACTTTGTTATTACCATTATTTCTTCTTTGTCATCCTTAGGATTTCCGTTGTCATCCTTAGGATTTCTGCTGTCATTAATGCAAGAGGCGCTTTCTGAGAATACGAATTCTAGGTGTTGCACTAAAGTACGTGTATTTATGTAATCTTATATTGATGTGCATAACTTTTAAAGTCGCACTAGATTTGCAGGTCTTTATGTGTTAGCATCAGAACCAGTGAAGATCCCTTGGTTTGATTTTGTACTTGCTGATATTGGTGATGAACAGTCCTTAACCCAGTCACTGTCTACCTTCTCGGGGCATCTGAAACAAATTAGTGTAAGTTAATGAAATTCCTTCTGGAACTTTTGGCATTTCCTTTACTAGCCTGACATGATGTGGCCAAGTAGATTCGTCGCTTCTTACCATTTTTCCTTGAGGATGAATATATTATCAAGAAATTATCTAGATTGTACATGTATAAAGGCCCTTGTTTAATTTAAATATCGACCACCATCCTGGTATACGCTCTGCTCCTCTAGTGTAAGAACTATAGATCTGGTTTATATTGCAGCTCTCCAGGAGTAAAGCACACACATAGTAATAATGTGACAAAGTGACCAGCATCATCTTATGTACACATGTTACATTACCTAAACCTGCTAACTTTTTTGCATGGAAGATCTTGTCAAATAAAGGGGGAGAGAGGAAGGATTCCTTTTGTTTGTACAACTCTCAGGTGATTGTAATTATAGACAGTCGACCGATTGTGGATAAATGAGGAGGCTTATCCAGATAGTACCTGTGTAAGGTAGATTCATATTAGAAATGGTATGAGCTTAATCAAGGAAGGTGTATTAGACCACCTATTGGAAAAAGGGATATTACACGAAATGAATAGGAAGAGCCAAAGAGGAGGGTCCAAAGTTACAACCGATATAGTTGTACTCCCTCTGTTCTGAATTTCGCTTACATAATTCTATATTTTGAGGTTCAAGTTGATTACACTTATCATTTCCAATATGGTGACTCAAGGACTTCTGTTTCTTTTATAAAGAAAAAGAACACTTTAGGAAGTTATAAATGATAAAACTATTAGTATCAGAAGGGGAGCCAGCCTTGGAGCAATGGTAAAGTTGTCTCCGTGTGACCTATTGGTCACAGGTTCAAGCCGTGGAAGCAGCCACTAATGTTTCCATTAGGGTAGGCTGTCTACATCACACCCCTTGGGGTTATGACCCTTCCCTGGACTCTGCGTGAACGCGGGATGCCTTGTGCACGGGGCTGCCCCTTTTTTTATCAGTATCAGATCAAAATATTGGAAGATGTTTGATAACTTAGGGGCATGTTGGTCTGTCAAAAGCTAAATAGGTTGAATGAACTGGGACAGAAGGTGAAAACATTAGATTATAACTTTGGCTAAATAGTGAACATCCCTGGATGGAGCTGACAGAAAAAACTGATTATCTGTTGATGATGTGGAGATGATAATGCTTAGCTGACTGGCATGTGATATCCAAGTTGTAACCATGCAGATGGCCTAGCATTCTGTATTGCTACTCTGTATATTTACTGAATCAGTTGATATAGTTATAATATGCTTAATGTTATAATTGACTGTTTCTGCTTCCTAGGAATTCTTTAGCATCTTGCACGGGAGGCCTGTTTACCAGGCTATCAGCTACCTTGATGGATTGATTTAGTGGAATTTGGCTCATTAGCACTTTAATGGTTTTATGAGGTGCTAGATCTTTGTCCAATATTAGATCATTTGTTGTCCATGATTCTGGATGATTTTGCAAAAAGTTCCAGGAATGCTTTTTCTTCCTTTTCAAATGCTCTGTTGGCTTCCTTTTCCTAAGGTCTTCTTTTTCACGAGGTCAATATTCAAACTAATTTTAAGGTTGAACCTTTAATGCAAAATGTAACATAAGCTTAAATTTACTGTTACCATTCTTGATCAAATACAAATCCAATTTAGTGCATTCATCAACTAGTTGAACTCTTAAATGTGTCTCTAATGATATTGGCAATCATTGTCCAGCTACAGTTAATGTTTATGAATTTAAAGTGTTCCTTTAGATCCAAATGCAGAAATTTTATATTATTTCTTGTCAAATGCAGAAAATCCGGTCTCACTCAACAGAAATGTCACTTGTGCTATTAGATGAAGTATGTACTGGGACTTCAGCAGTTATTCATTGTTCTTCCAGAGGCACAGCCGTATTGTTGCTATGAACAAGTGAAATTATGCATGGAAAGAATGGACATTTTCCTTCGTAAAGACCAAATTGTGTATTCTTATCTTGTAGGTAGGTGCTGGGACAAATCCTCTAGAAGGAGCTGCACTTGGGATGTCACTACTGGAATCTTTTGCAGAAGCTGGGAGTTTGTTGACTATTGCTACAACACATCATGGAGAACTTAAAACCCTTAAATACAGGTGCTCAATGCTAAGATGGAACTTTTATTTGTGACAAAAGACTCACCTCCTCTAACATCTTGGTGCTACAATGTACTTGACAGCAATCATGCCTTTGAAAATGCATGTATGGAGTTTGACGAAATGAAGTTGAAACCAACTTATAGGATTCTTTGGGGAATACCAGGTTGTCCTTGTATCCATGTGTTAGTTTCTTGATAAGCTTGGAGTTTCTTTCCTGATGACTGATAATAGGATGTCATGTTACTTCTTGTGGGGAAAAGAAGAGAAGAAATACTTCTTACTTGGGCTTAAAAAGAAAAAGATGATACCTCTTTGGTCTCTGATCAAATTTTGCAGTGTCACAATCTCAATTTCACAAAATATTCTTGAAATGCAGTTCCTTTTATTATACTCTCTACTGTTATACTTAAGCCAGTTATTGAAAACCTATACACTTTCAATCATCAATAGATATTCCTCAGATAAATCGTTTTCATCTCATCATAGAAATAGTACCAAGTAAAACCATGGTATACTTTGTATCAATCAATTTGTACTCTTATGTTTTTTAATCACCATGGAATTTTGGAATTGCACCATTCTGTACAAATAAATATGCAGATATTCAATGATAAATTGGTTTTACTGGTTCAAATATACTTTGCACTATCACATATGTAAATACTCACTCTGTCTCCAAAAACTGGACCTACTTAGAAGTTGTAGAGTCAAGAGCTTTCTTGTTTCACCATTATTTTTTATTATTTCTTGTATTTTGAACTCTTACGTATGTGTTTAAAATTTCTCCTTATGCATTTTCCACATCTACACAATTCAAATTAATAGACATTTGAACCGGGACTGGGTTAGCTGATGCACTACATATCCAGTTACCTTTTATGTGACCGGTGAAAGGGGCAGGGGTACAATTACAAGAGAAATCAAGGATAATTGCGTATACAAATTTCGGAGGATATTCTCTCCGTTCATGGAATTTTTAACAATCAACAGTAGATAGTTTTTGATGCTTTGATGTCTTCTTATCATTTGGTGATCGTGTCGTTGAGTTTTTTGGTAGTAGTTCTTATTTTCAGACTTCTCCAACTGCAGGACGGTCAAATGCAATCAATATAGCCGAAAGGCTCAGGATACCTGATATCATTGTGCACAAGGCTCGTGAGCTTTACGGAGCTGCTAGTGCAGAAATCAATGAGGTACTTGCAAATGATACCATTAACTTTTGTATTCAGGAATTGATACTTGTAATTGATTAAATATTTGCATGGAATGTTAGTAGTCTGCATTATATTGCTAATGTGCATACATCCTTTACTTTTTGTTCCATATATAGATGGCTTACCGAGATCCCAGATTTATTGCCGCTCTGTAGAAACATCTGTACCAAGAACTTTGCTGACCTTTGTTTAGCTTCTATTGATTTTAGTTTCATAAGTAATTTCAATTGGTACTGGAAATCAAAAGAACCTTCTAATCATATCGTCTAGTTTTAGAATTATGCGCAAGAAAAGTATTTAGTTCAGACACAAAGAAAGTAAGTCCTTATGACATCCTATTTGTGCATCTGAACATACATGAATTCTCGTTTTCTTTAGCACTTCGATTTGTATTGACTAGCTAGTGCTTTTCTCAGACGTTTATTAACATTGTACCGCAGGTTATACTTGACATGGAGAGATTTAAGCAGAACTTTCACGAGCAAGTTCGTGAATCACAACATCTTCTGAAGTGAGGATCCTTTGCTTACCTTAGCTGAATTGGCATGAAATTTCATCCAAAAAGCAATCTCCACTTTAATGCTGAATCCCGTATGGCCTCAGAATTCACCAAAATAGATTTATCCTCCCTTATGCAGTAGTTTTGGTTGTTGAAACTGTTTCAAGATTGATTTGGTTCCATTATAGATCTCAATCTTCCTTGCATTGATAGGTGTTTAGCTTGAGGATCTGTTCCAACCTAATCAAGGAGAAACAAATTAAAGTAAATCATGGTACTCTATGGTAATTTACCTTGCCCCTTGCTACTGGATAGCCTAATACTAGTTGGCATCTACCTGAACCTTAGATGCTAGAGTGAGAGAAGTGTCTGTGAATATAGATAAAAAGGGACGATATGGGGTAGAAGGTAATTGAAATATGGTAATTACGGTAACTCCCACCTGCAAAAGCAGGGAAATAGCGACAAAAGTCTGGCTTGGCCTGCAGAAGCAGAGTGCAAATCATGAAAGTTATGGTACTGGGGGCAGTAGTTGGTGAAATGTTTACCGGTGGCAGATTTGGTGGAAGTTTGACGGAAAAGGTTTCAGGTTGAGCTTGATTTATGGTCTATGTTAGATATGCTGGTGGTGGCTGGAATTTTTTTTGAAAGCAGTTCTAATCAATGCTATTACCAGAAATGCTCTGTTGCATTTTACATTCAATTAGTTTCATCATCTTGAAATGAAATCAGGAAGAAAGAATAAAGAAAAGAGACATAGAAAGCCAAGGAAAGTAAATGAGTTCTTTCAGTGTTGGAAAGTATGGAACTCCTGTCCAGTTTGTGTGCCAGTGGCTCTTGTAATAAGCACAAAGGTTAGGTTGCCTTTGTTTCATTAATCATAGATTTATATCCTTCAATGCTTCAATGGATGGGTAATAGTTAATACCATTGCATCCTTATTTCATACCATTAGGATTAGAAAGAAACAAAGAGGCTGTGTACTTGCATGATATAATTAGCAAGTAAATATGATGGTGTTTGTCAATCTATCAATATTATTGAATCCCTTCTAATTTTGTCCACTTGGAAAACAATCTCCTCTACTTTCTATCTGAGATACCAAACAACAAAAAGAGGGTAAATACTTCCAGAAGGGAGGAAATTCCATCAACCCCCTCCATTTTTCATCCTTCTCCTTTCCTTTTTTAAGATTTCCTTTCGGCTGGGGCATAAAAGGGGAAAGGAAGGGTGTGATGATGATCGTGCCTTGACCCTTTACTTGCATTAAGTGGATCTCTTTGTTCTCTTTCTAGTTGACTCGCATGTATGTAGAAGAAAATGGAGAACCTCATTTTCTAAGAAAAAATTTCTTTAAAAGGGAGCTGCTGCTTCGTTGCACTTTCTCACCGTCTTATTGTATGTGACAGTATTTGATTAGACCAGTGTTTAAGATGTAAATTTGACTCGTTGCATTGGTGATAGTGGAAGAAAAATATTAAAAGATGGTTGAAAGTTTAGTTTGACAGGAAAGGCATCATATCAGAGTTCAGATTTTAAAACTCTCTTTATACTAGTAATAAACTAAAATGGAAAGAGTCGTATAAATTGAAACAAAGGGAGTAGCTTTATTTGATTGGGATCTCTGCTGGTCATTAACAATTTTAGAAGTTTTTGATGATTTAGAATATTTGACATTTCATTTCTTCGGGGATTGTGTATTTCCTAGGCAGCCGTTTGGTCTTTTTTCTTGTAGTAAACTGATTATTGAAAATTAACTTTCTCACATGTATTTGTTCTCTGTCGATTTGGTTTAGACTTACTAAAGGTCTCCATAACAAGTTGGTTATAGCCCGAAAGAAAGTGAAAGAACACAGCATTAATCAAAGATATAGAAAGGTACAAGAGATATCTGAGGCAGCAGCAGCAGCACGATCTTCCATTCACAAGAGAGCACGAGAATATCGTGCAGTTTCAAGTCAACCATCCCAGAAAATACTGGAAAGTAATGGACACCCATCAGCTACAAAGAGTGAAGCTAAAGTGGAAAAAAGTAAAATTTCAAAGGCAACTCCTGCGGTGTTCTCTGCCAGTACATCCAGGTTACCTGTTTCAGGTAACATAATATTCCCTTTTTAAAGCTTTTTGCATCTTTTTTTCTCCTGTATATCGTTTTTGGTGTTCATTCATGTCAATGGTGTGCGCGCTTATATTATATTTCCTTTATTTACATGGGTCAAATATCCACTACTGTTGGTGATGATCTATTTTGCCTATGCTGCAGAAAGAAGGAAACTTCCCAGTGTTGGTGATTCAGTCCATGTTCCTTCACTTAACAAGCAAGCTTTAGTCCTAAAAGTGGATCCTTCTCGAGAAGAACTATTAGTACAAGCTGGTAACATGAAGCTTAAGCTTAAATTAACAGATGTATTCACCAGGTAGGTTTTTCATAACTCCCTCCTGCAGTGAGAACTATCCTTGGGACTGGCACTTGAAACCCAGTTTCTCGCGACCTGCAATTGCTATGACAGAACAGTTAAAATTGTTTAACGTGGATAAAGAATGGTTGATGGGTATATTTTCATAGCCCGAGTATATATATATATTTTTTTCTCATAAGGTGTTGACTGAGTCCTAAAACAACATCCATTCATCCCATGACGGAGCTTATATCCAGTTAGCCGAGATGTATCTCGTGCTTTTTGACTAGGTATTAATTACCATCAAGATCTTTGCACGTGAGGAAATGTGCTAAAAGTTTGCAGCTGCGCCATTCTCACAATGTTTTGGCGTTTTAAAGGGAGGAGAAGGTTCCATCAAAGAATATGCCCAGTAAGCAAGCAATAATTTTTAGCAAATGCATATCGTCACATGCGAGGAACTTTGTTGAGGCTGCTCCGGGGGTGATGCGAATGTTGTGGGGAACTTCTGATTGGTCCTCGTTCAGTACTTATTGGTTTGAGCCTGTAAAGTCAACTGTTAGATTCTGATCGACATTATATTATCAATTTTTTGTATTAGAGTTGCTTAGTTGCCTTGGCAGTTGTGTGTACTTATTAACTCCGTTGTCCACAAAAAAAGGTACATAATTCGTACTTTCTACTTCCTTAAATGATGGAGTATTAATGTTTACCTAATTAATTAGTCGCTATTCCCTATTTCCACCTTTAATATTCGATTTTGACTGCAGACTAAGAGTGTGAAGTGCTCACATGCAGGGCGTCGGTACTTCAACTAGGTAATGACTCATTAACCTAAATGCCTGATGGCGAGTATCACTATTTGGGTGCCGTTGTGCCAGCTAAAAAAAATTTAAAAATAAAGGCAGAAAGTGTATGCCTGCATCTCGTTTCCGTGATATGAGACTTGGAGCATACATTTTGTATTCAAGGTTCTCCTACCCATGACCCATCACATAAATAAAGAACTGCAACTTGGATTGCATAGACGTCTTAACTGGTGTACAGAAGAGATGGACCAAGTTTGACTCCCTATTAGTCATTGAGAAGTATTGAAGAATTCAGTCTTATTCTTCTCCCTAAGTGTAATTCTTAAAAGTTCAGAACATTACTGAAGCACATTACTGAAGGATGCCATTACAAGTTACACGAGCAGATCAATGCCACCTGGATTGAATCTGAACTGCTCCATATACTACGACTACTACAAGCTAATACGCCCGCCAATAATAGGATTATACAGTTTAATTTAATTTTGTTGGGAATAAACCCTCCCATAGAAATAATATTCCCGGTAGTGACAACGGAACAATAATGTAGTATCGAGATACGGTAATCAACAAGAATAAAAAGACCAACAAGGACCCAAATATTTTTAACGTGGAAAACCCTTCTGAATAAGGAAAAAAAATCACGAGCCCGGGAGGAGCAAAACAATCCACTATAATGAGAAATTTTACACCTAGTAGTCCGAGTAAAATATTCCAGGGACTACTATACACTCAAAAGAAATAACCTTCTTTTAAGATTCTCACCTCACTACAATATTGCTCACTCTCTCTATTTTTCCTACATAGTCTATTTCTCATAATGCTTAAGAAATACTCTCTGCAACTACTATGTTGCTTCTCTTTCTGTGTGTTGAAATGAGAGCCGAATCTCTCCTTTTATAGCTGAGAAAATGTTTCCCACAACAACCAAAATTGGTTTTGGTTCTGCAAATTGCAGTCTTGAAAACTTGCAAATTGACAAGTTATTATCCACTGCCCAACGTAGCCGATTTGCGTTTGTTCCAAATCTAACTTCATTCATTTTTTTCTTTATTATTATGGGGATGGACCCCACAATCTCCCCCTCCAAACCCATTCACCTGAAGGAGGTAACACCAGACTTCTAGCTTGAGTGCATGTTGACAAGTTCTTTGCACAACTCGAACATGTCTCTTGGTACCACCTTGGCCAGCATATCTAGGATTCTCACTTGTTGAGATCTTCAGGACTTGTAGAGATCCACTCTCTACCTTTTCTCGGATCTCAATGATATTTTACATCGATATGTTTGGTCCTTGCATGATACATGGAGTTCTTGCTCAAGTCTATTGCACTTTGACTATCACAATAGACGACATACTCCTTCTGATGCAATCCAAGCTCTTGAAGGAACCGTTTAGACCATATCATCTCCTTGCCAACTTCAGTAGCGACAATATACTCCACTTCAATTGTAGAGAGTGCGACACACTTCTACAACCTCGACTATCATGATATAGCTCCCCCAGAAAATGTAAGCAATATCCAGTAGTGGATTTTCTGTTATCATTTTTACCTACCATATCTTCATCTGTATAGCCTTTCAAGACCGGATCAGATCCTCCAAAGCATAAACAATCTCCTGCGCTACCTCTCAGGTACCTGGGTATTCACTTGACTGCTACCCAGTGTTCTTTTCTTGGATTTTCAAGAAATCTGGTGACAACACCAACTGCGTGAGCAATATCAGGTCTAGTGCATACCATTGCATACATCAATCTTTCGACGACAGAAGAATAAGGAACTTTGGTCATGCTCTCCTTTTCCTCCATCATTGTAGGACACATCTGCTTGCTCAACTTTAGATGACTAGCAAGAGGTATGCCGACTGGATTAGCATTCTTCATGTTGAAGCGTTCCGGTACACGTTCAATGTACTTCTCTTGAGACATCTACAATTTTCTCCTTGTTCGCTCTCAAACAATCTTCATTCCCAGAATTTGTTGTGCTGGGCCCAAGTCCTTCATGTCAAAAGACTTAGATAAGTCTCACTTCAACTTGGGAATCAGCTCCTTGTCTTGGTCCTCGTTCAGTACTTATTGGTTTGAGCCTGTAAAGTCAACTGGTAGATTCTGATTGACATTATATTATCAATTTTGTGTTTGAGTTGCTTAGTTGCCTTGGCAGTTGTGTGTACTTATTAACTCCGTTGTCCACAAAAAAAGGTACATAATTTGTACTTTCTACTTCCTTAAATGATGGAGTATTAATGTTTACCTAATTAATTAGTCGCTATTCCCTATTTCCACCTTTAATATTCGATTTTGACTGCAGACTAAGAGTGTGAAGTCCTCACATGCAGTGCGTCGGTACTTCATAATGACTCATTAACCTAAATGCCTGATGGCGAGCATCACTATTTGGGTGTCGTTGTGCCAGCTAAAACAAATTTAAAAATAAAGGCAGAAAGTGTATGCCTGCATCTCGTTTCCGTGATATGAGACTTGGAGCATACATTTTGTATTCAAGGTTCTCCTATGACCCATGACCCATCACATAAATAAAAGAACTGCAACTTGGATTGCATAGACGTCTTAACTGGAGTACAGAAGAGATGGACCAAGTTTGATTCCCTATTAGTCATTGAGAAGTATTGAAGAATTCAGTATTATTCTTCTCCCTAAGTGTAATTCTTAAAAGTTCAGAACATAACTGAAGCACATTACTGAAGGATGCCATTACAAGTTACACGAGCAGATCAATGCCACCTGGATTGAATCTAAACTGCTCCATATACTACGACTACTACAAGCTAATACGCCCGCCAATAATAGGATTATACAGTTTAATTTAATTTTGTTGGGAATAAACCCTCCCACGTAAATAATATTCCCGGTAATAACAACGGAACAATAATGTAGTACGGAGATACGGTAATCAACAAGAATAAAAAGACCAACAAGGACACAAATTTTTAACGTGGAAAACCCTTCTGAATAAGGGAAAAAATCACGTGCCAGAGAGGAGCAAAGTAATCCACTATAATGAGAAATTTTACACCTAGTAGTCCGAGTAAAATATTCCAGGGACTACTATACACTCAAAAGAAATAATCCTCTTTTAATATTCTCACCTCACTACATTATCGCTCACACTCTCTATTTTCCCTACATAGTCTATTTCTCACAATGCCTAAGAAATACTCTCTGCAACTACAATATTGCTTCTCTTTCTATGTGTTGAAATGAGAGCCGAATCTCTCCTTTTATAGGTGAGAAAATATTTCCCACGACAACCAAAGTTGGTTTTGGTTCTGCAAATTGCAGTCTTGAAAACTTGCTATTGACAGGTTATTATCCACTGCCCAACGTAGCCGATTTGCTTTTGTTCCAAATCTAACTTCATTCATTTTTTTCTTTATTACTATGGGGATGGAACCCACAATCTCCCCCTCCAGACCCATTCACCTGAAGGAGGTAACACTGGACTTCTAGCTCGTGTGCATGTCGACAAATTCTTTGCACAACTCCAACATGTCTGTTGGTACCACCTTGGTCAGCATATCTAAGATTCTCACTTGTTGAGATCTTCAGGACTTGTAGAGATTCACTCTCTACCTTTTCTCGGATCTCAATGATATCTTACATCGATATGTTTGGTCCTTGCATGATACATGGAGTTTTTTCTCAAGTCTATTGCACTTTGACTGTCACAATAGACGACATACTCCTTCTGATGCAATCCAAGCTCTTGAAGGAACCGTTTAGACCATATCATCTCCTTGCCAGCTTCAGTAGCGACAATATACTCCACTTCAATTGTAGAGAGTGCGACACACTTCTACAACCTTGACTGCCATGAGATAGCTCCCCCTGAAAATGTAAGAAATATCCAGTAGTGGATTTTCTGTTATCATTGTTACCTACCATATCTTCATCTGTATAGCCTTTCAAGATCGGATCAGATCCTCCAAAGCACAAACAATCTCATGCGGTACCTCTCAGGTACCTGAGTATTCACTTGACTGCTTCCCAGTGTTCTTTTCCTGGATTTTCAAGAAACCTGCTGACAACACCAACTGCGTGAGCAATATCAGGTCTAGTGCATACCATTGCATACATCAATCTTCCGACGACAGAAGAATAAGGAACTTTGGTCATGCTCTTCTTTTCCTCCATCGTTGTAGGACACATCTTCTTGCTCAACTTTAGATGACTAGAAAGAGGTGTGCTGACTGGATTAGCATTCTTCATGTTGAAGCGTTCCAGTAGACGTTCAATGTACTTCTCTTGAGACATCCACAACTTTCAGCTTGTTCTCTCTCAAACAATCTTCATTCCCAGAATTTGTTGTACTGGCCCAAGTCCTTTATGTCAAAAGACTTAGATAAGTCTCACTTTAACTTGGGAATCAGCTCCTTGTCTTGTCCTACAATCAACATGTCATCCACATACAGCAACAATATAAT
Organism: Nicotiana glauca; assembly: GCA_026770625.1. Taxonomy (NCBI): domain Eukaryota; kingdom Viridiplantae; phylum Streptophyta; class Magnoliopsida; order Solanales; family Solanaceae; genus Nicotiana; species Nicotiana glauca. Next base: position 40,173 of record MU695516.1, read on the forward strand.
AAAGTTATCAGAAAATCTTTTGAAGTATACACATGTATTTGAATATGTCTTTATGTAAGTTTGACTTTTCATGAATGAGTCAAACTTCTTGTACCACTGCCTTGGTGCCTGCTTCAACCCATAAAGACTCTTATTCTGTTTGCACACCATGTGTTTTCTTTCAGCTACTTCAAATCCTTCTGGCTGCTCCATATAGATCTCCTCTTCCAAATCTCCGTGAAGAAATGCAGTTTTACATCCACCTGCTCCAATTCAAGATCCAGGCTACCTGCTAAGCTCAAGATTGTACGAGTAAAAGTCATTTTGACAACAGGTGAGAAAATTTCATCAAAATCAATACCTTTCTTCTGTTCGAAGCCTTTAACCACCAATCGAGCTTTGTATCTAACCAGCTTGCCATTTCCATCTTTTATGAGTTTAAAGACTCACTTACATTTGAGTGGTCTTTTACCATTTGGAAGTTCAACCAGCTTGTACGTGCCATTTTACTGTAGAGACTCCATCTCTTCTTGCATAGCTTTCATCCACTGGTTCTTTTCTGGACGGGACAGCACCTCCTTAAAACTTTCTGGCTCCCCCTCATCACTGATGAGGACATACTTCGTGGAAAGGTAATTGCATGACTCTACCCTTGGCCTCTTTGATCTCTTCAGAGGTTGAGGTTGTTCTTCTTCCTGAGTGGGATACTCCACTTGCTCGACATCATCATCAAGTTGCTCCTCGGCTCAGTAACCTTACCAGGTTGCTCTTCCTGCTCAGCAACCTCGTCGGTCGTACTTTCTGCACTTGTGGGATAGTTAGAAGAATAAGGAATAGTAACAAGGTTAGGGATTATACCATTCTTTGTCTTCTCTGACTGATCATCTACAACTCCAACTTCACTTTCTCGGAAGATTACATCTCTCTTCTAATGACCTTCTTCTTTACAGTATCCCACAATCTATACCCGAACTCTTTATCTCCGTATCCGATGAATATGCAGGGAATGGATTTATTATCCAGCTTTTTTCTCTGGTCCTTTGGTACATGTGCAAAAGCTCTGCAACCGAACACCTTTAGATGTGAGTAGGACACCTCCTTGTTAGTCCAAACTCTCTCTGGGATGTCAAACTCCAATGGAACTAATAGACTCCTATTGATCAGGTAACAGGCTGTCTGAACTGCTTCATCCCAAAATGACTTTGGCAGTTTAGCCATTCTAAGCATGCTTCTCACCTTCTCAACAATGGTGCGGTTCGTCTTCTCGGCGACACCATTGTGCTGTGTGGTTTCAGGAACTGTCTTTTCATGTCTGATCTCATGACTTGAACAATACTCTTCAAATTCCCTTGAAGTTTACTCACCTCCATTATCACTTCGGAGATGCTTTAGCTTTCGACCCGTCTCACTTTCCACTAGAGCATGAAACTTCTGGAAAACTTGAAGCACCCGATCTTTGGTTTTCAAGATATAAACCCACAATTTATGTAAAGCATCATCAATAAAAGTAACAAAATATTTGTTACTACCCATTGATTCAATTTATATTGGAACACAAACATCAGAATATACTAAATCAAGGATATTCAATTTTCTTTCAGACGATGTCTGAAGTGAGACTCTATTCTGTTTACTAAATAAACAGTACTCACGAGATTTTACTGTTGTACCTTTGGCAAAAGAGATGAGTGATTTACTGGCAAGAATTTGCAATCCCTTCTCGCTCATATGACCCATTCTTTTGTGCCACAAATCTGTAGAAATCTCATCTTGCGCCATATTTAATTCACCTTGGCATATTTCTGTATTGGTCCTGTATAATGTGCCACGAGCAACTCCCTTTGCAATCACCAATGATCCCTTGGTGAGTCTCCACTTTTAATTTGCAAAATAGTTCTCGTATCCATCTCGGTCTAAAGCAATTCCCGAGATCAAGTTCATCCGCAAATCAGGTTCATGCCGCACGTCCTTTAGAACCAATGTGCATCCGGCATTTGTCTTAATACAATGTCACCAATCCCCGCAATCTTTGAGTAACTTGTGTTACCCATTCTCATAGTACCAAAATTACCTACTACATATCTGCATAAAAAATCTCTTATCGGTGCGGCATAGTAAGATGCCGTTGTGTCAACCACCCATTCTGACTCTAGACCTGACGGGTGCATGCATTCCTATTCGTCATTTATAAAGAGGATAACATTATCATTGTTTTGCACCATGGCGGTTGTGTTGTCTTCATTCTTCTGGCCACTGGTTTCACCTTTGCCCTTCCTTGGATTTGGGCAATCTCTTTTGAAGTGACCTGGTTGATCATAATTGTAGCAATTTCTGGCTCTTGATTTGGATCGGTTCTTTGACTTCCCACGAGCTCCAGATCTACCATAGCTGCTCAAACTCCTTTTATAACTCCTGCCTCTACCTTCTGTGATGAGAGCATGTCCTTGATTTTCAGGCTTCTTTCTCATCTCCTCATTGAGTAGAAAAGCTGATGTGACATCGTTTAACTCAATGGAGGTCTTATCGTGCATGAAGGTTGTTGCCAAATTATCGTACAAAGATGGCAACGAGTTCAATAACAAGATGGATTTATCTTCTTCCTTGATTTTCACTCCGAGGTTGGCGAGCTGTGTGATTAGTATGTTAAATACATTTATATGTGGCAAAAAATTTGTACCTTCACCTATGTGTAGGGCGTATAACTGCTTCTTCTGGTATAATTTATTTGTCGGTGTTTTGGACATGTATAGGCTTTCCAACTGTGTCCAAATGCCACGTGCGGTGTCTTCTTTAATGATGTTATTTACCACATCATCTGATAAGTGCAACCTGATTGCACTAGCAGCTCTTTCATCCAAGTCAGCCCAATCCCCAGCTTTCATGGTATCAGGCTTTTTGGCATCAGCATCTAGTAGCTTGTGTAATCCTTGTTGGATGAACAGATCCCTCATCCTTCTTTGCCATGTTGATAACTGTTATCTCCATTGAATTTTGCTACCTCGTACTTTACTCCAGACATTTTTAATTTTCACTGAGTATATTACTGCCGACAGTGAATAGTATTTTTGTGAACGAGCAGAACCTGTGCTCTGATACCAGTTAGTAGGAATAACTCCCTCAATAGAAATAATATTCACGGTAATAACAGCGAAACAATAATGTAGTACGGAGATACGGTAATCAACAAGAATAAAAAGAGCAACAAGGATAAAAAAATTAACGTGAAAAACCCTTCTGAATAAGAAAAAAAATCACGAGCCTTAGAGGAGAAAAGTAATCCACTATAATGAGAAAGTTTACACCTAGTAGTCCGAGTAAATACTCTAGGGACCACTATACACTCAAAAGAAATAACCCTCTTTTAAGATTCCCACCTCACTACAATATCGCTCACACTCTTTATTTTTCCTACACAGTCTACTTCTCACAATGACTGAGAAATACTCCCTGCAACTACTATGTTGCTTCTCTTTTTGTGTGTTGAAATGAGAGTCGAAGCTCTCCTTTTATAGGTGAGACAATGTTTCCCACGACAACCAAAATTGGTTTTGGTTTTGCAAGTTGCAGACTCGAAAACTTGAGAATTGGCAAGTTGTTATCCACTGCCCAACTTAGCCGATTTGATTTTGTTCCAAATCTAACTTCATTCATTTTTTTCTTTATTATTATGGGGATGGACCCCACAAATTTGACATGAAGATACCTAATCCAACAACATATAAACCTGCTGGCAGCAAGATAGAAATTCATTGCGTCAAACAATCTGCTGGTTGTTGTCACCAGTTGCTGCAACCCATCCAAAATCAGAACTGACGTCCAGAAAATAAAACATGAAAACTAGGAAATTGCAGCAGAGAAGTGAGAACATAGGAATAGGAACAAAGAGACACAAAAAACAGGGGAAATAAAAAGTAAAATGTACGCAGTCTGAGCGACCAGAAATAACTGCCTTTATTCAATGTCCTCCTTACGTACTCTACTGTAAATTCTACTTCTCCCCCAATTTTAAGGCATCCTATTTTTTAATAGTAGTTCTTTTGGATGGAGAAAGTCAGGTATAGAAAGCCTAAGAGAAAGTTCAGGGAAAAGAACAAATTAGTATATTCTGGCATCTCTATTTACTTGTTTTGCAGAAATGCAAGGTAAGACTGCGTACGATAGACCCTTGTGGTCCAGCCCTTCTTCGGACCCGGGGCATAGCGGGAGCTTAGTGCACCGAGCTGCCCTTTTTTTTATTTACTTGTCTTCTGATTTATTATGGTATCTACATATAGAGTACTCGACCAACCTTAATTGGTTATTGGCTGCTACAATTTAGCATCGGCATAAAACTCGAACGTAATCATTAGACATCTTTTTTACTCCCTTTTCCTTAACTGTGTAAAATTTGGCAGACATCAGTCTCATCTTAGTATTCTTCTAGCTTTTTTCGGAACCAAAATGTGGTTCTTTTGGACTTAAACGATTGAAATGTGTGGAAAAAAAAGATAGTGACCAAAATATATATATAACGCCCTTTTAAATGGCGTTATACCTTAACAACCGTTTTCTCGTTAAGGTATAGCACCCTTTAAAAGGGCGCTATATGTAAATTTGAAAAGACGGGAGGTATAGCGCCCTTTATTATCACGCTATACCTCAATTTGAAAATACAGGAGGTATAGCGCCTTTTATTATCGCGCTATACATATTTTGTGGGCCCATCAAGAATTCTTCTGCGCTTAGCTGACATAACAATAATTCAAATAAGTATATCGCACTTATTTAAGGCGCTATACCTCAAAAAGTTCGACCCCCCGGATTGGGCGTTGCCTTATTTAAAGACGTTAAGGATTTTGTAAAAATCTATTCAGAAATATTCTCAAGTCTTGTGAAATTTTTCTTCGTTAAGTTGTTTTTCATTTTGTCAGAATGTCTGAAGAACGAGAATTCGGGTTTCATTATATTTAGGGGGGTGAGGTTGTGATGGCGAATAACTCAGTAAGCTATAGTTTATCTTCGCAGTGTCATGTTAAGTTGCCACTTACAATGGAGTGCGATAGATTGTATCGTTATGATATAATAAAATGAGTGAGAGAAAACATTCGGTGAATCTTAAAGTGACTGAAGATATCCTTATTATGCGACTCCGCAAGGGATTGCTTGTTATGCTGAGTTTAACATCAAATACGATGAAACTCTGAGATATATTTTGAGGACTCCGGATGAATACTGGGAATTTATTGTGATACAATTGTTGGAAATGTATGTCAAGGCTGAAGACGTTCGCAATAATGAGGTTGGCAAAGTAGGGATATCCCTCAATCATCGGGTGATTATTTTGGAGCAATTTTAGCCGAACAGGTTCCGGCTGAAAGAGTTTGGCCAGATCTAAACTTATCTCCGCAGGCGAATGAGAAGCGAGGAAATAATTTCTCCCCTAGTTTATATAATCCACAAGCCGAGTGGTAAACTTCAATTTTACTTTGTATTATGATATATATTTTTGTGTATTGTATTTGTATTAACACTCATATATTCCACAAGGGGTACCGAACAGATATGAATTTTACAAGTTATGAACCAACTATCAGTTGTAATATGCCTATTTTTTGTGTGTTGGATCATGTTAGTCCATCTGGGAGTCAGCATCAATAAGATAATGTGCATCATGGGATTTCAACACATTATGATTTGTAAGTGAATATATAAAGTTATATGTATTGTTTGGACCAATTTGAGTAACTCATTATTTCTATGGTCGTGTAGTGAAAACAAGCAACTTGATGGTCATGTCCTTACGCAATTGCCCGAAGATGACATATTTAATCGGGATCTAGCAGATGCGCAGAGTCGGGAAGAGAATAGTGATTATGACAACAATTTCGATGAGTCTGGAGATGAAACACCCTTCCCTAATGAGGGTGATGATGAGGAGGAAGAGAATGCTGAACCTGATTTGACGAGGGAGCATGCTCCACCCCCCATTAGACCAAGAGTGTACAAGTCCCACGTGTCGTTTCAGTTAAGGCATATTCCCTACCTTGATCATTTACCAAGTACTTCGGGTGTGGATGCCCTCATAAGGGATATTGACGAATTCGAATAGCAATATGGGATGAATCTAGACCAACGGCACTGTCAAAGGACATGTTTTTTCCTGATAAAGTATGCCTAAGCAGGGCGGTGAAATGTACAACGTAAAAAAGTGCCATGAGATGATGGTATGGGAGTCATCTCTGGATGTAGACAAGGATGTTTGCCGTAGATGGCTTACGGGTTGTAATTGGATGCTGCGTGCGAGGAAGAACAAAACAAATATGTGGGTTGTGGGTAAATACGTTAGCACTCACAATTGTGAAAGGGACAGTAGGAATCACTTTAACTTGGCTGTTGACTTGATTTCTCTTGTCTTGATTCCACACATTGAAGCCTCCATAAGGTACAAGATCAAAGAGTGTATTACATCTGTCTACCAGAAAAATGGGTGTACCATTACAAAAAAAAAGGCATTTCTCAGGCACAAACGTGCATTTGAAATTGTTTATAGTAACTGGGATAAGTCATTTGCATCTCTACCCAGGTACATGGCCGCATTGCAATACTTTAACCCCAGGACTGTTGTTGAATGGAAGCTTGAGCGGAGTCCGGGAATACGAATATATATATATATATATATATATATATATATATATATATATATATATATATAACAACATACACAGTATAATCCCACATAGTGGAACCTAGGGAGGGTAATGTGTACGGTGACCTTGCCCCTACCTTCATGGAGGTAGAGAGGTTGTTTCTAATGGACTCTCGGCTCTGGCAAGCATAGGTACCACAATAATAACAAGAAACATGATGGGACAACACGAAAAATCATGTANTTTTGTGCATTGCCAGCCGGTAATATCCATAGACGACACTCATGTCTATGAAAAGTATGCTATTAAACCGTTGATCACCGTTGCAGTAGATGCCAATGGAAGTATATTTCCCTTAGCTTTTGCTATTTGTGCCAGTGAAATCCAAGAGGCATGGGCACTGTTTTTGAACCACTTGAAAGAGCACGTTGTCAAACAACGTTCAGGTATTTGTCAATATCTGAGCATGGTGGTATTAAGTTATGTATAGAATTTGCCTGCATGACAAGAACCGTATGCCTACCACTTTTACTGTGTGAGGCACCTGAAGGCCAATTTCCAGAAGGCACGTCCTAACAAGGATTTTCATGATTTAATGTCAATGGCTACAACAGAACACCAAGAGTGTAAATTCAGGAGGCGCATGGAATCTATCAGGCAGGAATATGAGATAGCCTATTGTTGGTTGATGCGAGATCAACTTGACAAGTGGAAATTGCATGCGTATGGTGGAAGACAATGTGGAACCCTGACTATAAATGTGTCAGAGTGTTTCAGCGGGTTATTGAAGTCTGTACGTAGATTGCTTGTCACTGCCATGGTGCGGTTGTCATTCAAACAGATGGATGAGAGGTTTGTTGAAAGGGCTAGAGGTGCATCGTCATTGATGGAGAGGGGTATTGAATTTATGCCAATACCAATGACAAGATTTGAGAAATACAGGAGGCGAGCACATTGACATTCATTTTTACAGTATTGCAACGAGCGAAATATTTTTGAAGTTCGCATCGCTATCCATCAAAATTGGGGGAATAATACACACATCGTAAATGAAGCCAGAAGGTTGTGTTCTTGTAAAAAATGGCCCATCCACCACATGTCGTGCTCACATGCCATGAAGTGCTTTCAACATACATGTTTACATACAGGTTTCGCGGCAACCCGATACATTGATAATGAATATAGTGTTGCTGTATACTTAGACACCTATAGACTTGAAGCCCGTGGGTGCCAAGCATTATTGGCCGTCAGAACCATTTAAAATGGTGTGTAACAAGGAGTTTTTGCGTCAGTGACAAGCACAAAAAAGAGCGCATATACGAAATCAAATGGATGTTGGTGATACCGTTTATGCGCTCAACTGTGGAATATGCTCGTAAACAGGACACGACTGGTTTGGGTGGTGGTGGTAATCCAGATCCTGGTAGAAGTTCATCTATTGTGCTCAATTATCAAGGATACACATAGTGTTTTGTTTATCTTGTTTGTAATGTGGTCATAATAAGTGTATGTACTTGTTTATCTTGAAGAATGTATGAAATAAAATTATGTTTTCATTGCTGTTAAATCTTAACATTAATACTTTAGTACAAGAATCTAACATAAATCCATTTTAAAAAAAAAATTGTCATTCGCCATACTTTTTTCAAATTAGGGATCGATAGTGTTAATACGTTATCTATGAGGATCTATTAATGGATGTTTTAATGTTTATTCAAAAGGTCTTTGAAATACATATGACTTGGTTTAGTTTAAGAAGCTTTCTTATACCCGAAATAATTATTATCACATGAAGAATAGCGCGGTTAAATACCACGTTATGTGTATTGTCTTGTTGTTCTGGAAAAGCTGTCTTCTGGAAAATCTTTATTGTACTATAAAGAATCATTAGCACGCAAAGCACAGAGCGATTACATACCACTTTATGTGTATTGTCTTGTCAATCTGATAAAGCTGCCATTTTGGAAAAGTTGTATTGTACCGTAAAGAATCATTAGCATGCGAAGCATAGCGAGGTTAAATATCATGTTATGTGTTTTTTTCTTGCCTACAAATGACTAGTGTATTTTAGTTATTATTTGCGCTTAACCAAAACAAATAGCAAAACTTTCCATAAATTTTTTATGTTTCTTGCATTAACAAATGTTTGGACGTAATGACCAACCAAGGTGCTATTGTGGCAAACATGTAATTTTGAAGATATCTTTTGGTCCGATGGTAATGTTGGGCGCAGATACTGGATGTGTCAATAATTGTTTGGACGTAATGACGGAAATCATTATATGTTTGAGGAATGGTATGATGAACCCATTAACCAGGAATACTACAAATCAAGTTTGCAGTATGTTTGGAATATGAACAGTGAATACCAATGCCAAATCTCTGAAATGCAACGAGAAATTGTGGCACTGCAGGAGAAACTAAAAGAGGCGGAAGAAGAAAAAAATAAAATGGAAGAGAAGTTTAAGTGGTTGGAGCAGAGAATAATAGGCGGTAATGACTAAACAAACACATGTATGTGTTGAGTGTAGTATTTTATCTTTATGTTTTCCGTGTCATATATTTTTATTAGTTGTACTGAATTTAAATTATGTTAAGTTGCTATATTTGTATTTATGTTGTAGTATTAAAATAACAAAGAACCGAAGAAATAAAAACATAATGAGCATATAATATAAACAATAAAAATTGTTGCTATTATTTACTGAATGTCATATGTACATAAAATACAAAAAAAAATCAATGTGTCCCACATCATGTATGCTTTAATGCAGTCGTTGGCCTGAGGCACATTCCATCCCGCCCTACTACGCTATCAGGATCATCCTCATCACATCCTCTCTTTATCGGAGGATGCGTTGCAGTATGATTGTCAGTAGGGTTGGTAGGCTCGATAGAAAGAGTCGTCGGTCCAGCACTAACCTACAGAATAATAAGATATTTTAGTAGTTGAAATATATATTAGTAATGTACGTGTTAAGTCACAGAAATTTAAAATTGTCTTACCATGGTCTCGTCGCGCTCTTGAATATAATCATCCGTCCCAGCCAGGTCAGTATCGCACACAGTGGCCTCCGTGACGGGTGAGGATGAAGCCTTAATACAAAAAATATAAAGATATTTATGGCTAATCAATGAGATAAACACAAATTTAAATTTACTAGTAATACTAAAATACTTGCACCTGTGAAAAATCCCCAACATCCCTCGATGATGAGCCATAACTCAGTCGGCACCCACTATCCACATCTCATACCAGACGAACATCAACAACCGTCGATGCCTTTAGAGGGTCATCAAAATACTCATCCCAGTCATGTGAGGTAATGGCCGTGCCATGATCAACAATAGAGATGATGGGGTCACCTGCGAAGTCCTTGGAGTAAGCCCCAGGCTAAATGAGGGCATATCACTAGGATCAGGGTGGTCACTCGGCTGATCAACTCCAACATCCTCAATAGGTGCCTCAACGCTCCCTTGCTAGGGACTACCTCCTCACCGACCCCCACGACCTCATGGGACAACCCTACCTCGTGGGGCACGCCTGTCACGTCGACCACGTTCAGGCTGCACTGGTGCTTTACGATGGTACTGCTCTGGCGCCACATAATCAGACTCGTGTCCTAAGCGCTCATCATCTCGGGATCGCTGCAATGTTCGGGCAGCCAAATCTGTAACCTGCTGGCCATACTCGTACAAAGTGGTCGCTTACTCACTGGTATGCTGCTGCATCTACAGTCCCAACTGGTGGAACAGATGTAGGCCAATAGCCTGCACAACATGTAAAATATAAATTACGGAATGCTAGGTTAACGTTATAAGTAAGTATACCAAATAACATACAGTGCCTCGTGCCTCCCGGCGTATGGAACGTACCGACCGCCGACACGATAAATGGGATTTTCGATGAAAATTTAGGTAACGCTGCGGTACCAGCCCATATAATCATGCTCACCATCCGTCCGGCTGGGTGAACGGGGGTCGAATCAGGTCTAGTCGCCGGTCCCAAGTATCGATCTGTGCCTTTAGCCATGTCATATATGTTTGGTCCACCTTGGAACAATCATCCCGCTGGTAATGTTTGCTATGCCAGGTGGGTGGTAGCGGTACAAGCTGCGGGCGGCCAAACTGGCGAAGTACTCGCTCGGTGGCATGGTTCCCCACAATATCAAGGCACATCAATGGGACAGAAGAGCTCTATATAAGTCGACCAGCCAAGCAATAATCGGGCAAACCAACTATTAGCTCATCGCTGTATGTCCTCCAAATGAATCATTAAGTAACAACAGAAAACGTGAGTATATGCAACACATATGAAGCCATGCCAAGTAAACTTAGGTATACATTTACCTGTGCGCCCTCTAGCAAATGCAAGAAATCCCTGTACAAGGGGATATTATATCGAACCTCATATTCTCGTCCAAATCCTCGCTATCAACCCACCTCCTAGCTAGAGGTAGAAACAGAGGTGGTGCACTCGGAGCTAAGGGTGGTAGAGGTGGATGCAACTGTAGGAACCGCTCCCAGGCCCAAACCTAATATACAAAGTGGACGTAAAATTTAAGGTATATATTTGTTGGGTATGTTATAATAAATAGGGTATTCAACTATGTTTTCACCTATAGCAGCGGCAAAAAACCAGCAATGTCATGTTGGGTGCTCACGCTCACCCGACATATCTTCCCGTACAAGTAACCGAGAACGGCAGCACCCCAGTTGTATTGATGTAAATCATCTAGCCTCTCAAGATGAAGAAGAAATCTCAAGCTGAATAGGTTTCCCGAAGTGTTCGGGAACAAAACCCCTCCAAACATAAGGAGCAGTAGCAACCTCGTGTACCGTGAATATGAAGATCCGGTGTATCATACGTAATGTCAGCATGCATCGCCTCCAGATGCAGCCGGATGGGAGTCAACTGCAGATGACTAGCCCCACTCAGTTCACCCTCATCCGCTAGCCAGGTACCGATCTCTCGCATACTCTCTCATGGCATGCGGCAAAGTAACATGGTGTCCATTAATGGGCAGCCCATACAGGACCTCCACGTCCTGAAGCGTGATAGTGGCCTCGCTAATGGGCAAATAGAATATGTGCGTATCCGGTCACCATCGCTCTATCAGGGCCATGATCACCGATCAATCCAACTGCAGCCGGCCGATCTCCACAATCATATAAAAGCCCGTATTCTAGAGGCGTCTGGCTATACAGGGATGGGGATGGTGGTCTCTAAGAAAGCCTCACATATCGTCTACTCTCCTGGCGCGGAATGTCTGGGCCAGTAATTGTCCCACCCATGTATGGGACGACCTATGATCACCCTGTAACATCAGTAGCTCCAGGCTGGCAGGTCTGGGATGCAAAGGCGGAACCTCCATATCGTCTACTGTAAATTAAACAATATTAATTACATTATTTTATTTTAATATATTAGTTTTATTATTTTACATGTTAGTTTTATGTTTTATATGTTTGTTTGTAAATTAAATAATTAATTTTCATAACTATACAAGATTTAATTATTAAATATTCACATATGGGTTTCAGGCTCGATATTTGAGAATTAGTAGCACCAAGGTATCCTAATATTGTTATTTTCTCTTACCTAGTCCGAGAAATATTGTTGTTTTCTCATGTTATTTTCTTACGATCGTTGACTAGAATTCAACAGAATTTGTGTTTGAACTATAAGCTTTTTTGACATATTTGTGGATATAAGACATACTTAAATGATGAATTTTAATAACTACAAGGATACCATGGTAAAGGGCACTATATTTTACTACGCTAAAAGGGTACTACGTTACAAATACAAGTACTACATTAGGCGACAAGATACCACTGGAAGGAATTAAAGTGACAATTTATCTATTTTACTGGTCTTTAAGCAAATAAATAATCTAAATCGGATAAAAATAATAACTAAATTTAATCACAAAATATTCACGAAAATACATATACACAGTAAAAAGTAACTAATTAATAATATTTTTAATAACTAATGATAATTTCTCTATTTTTACTAATCTTTTTAGCACACTAAGGAGTCGTTTGGTAGGGTGTATAAGAATAGTGCGAAATAAGGTGTATTAGTAATGCAAAGATTAGTAATGCAAGCATTAGTTATGCAGATATTATTTCTTATCTACTGTTTGGTGTGGTGTATTAAAATTATAATGCATTGCATAATTTTTAAGAAAAATAGTTGTTTAAGTTGTTTACAAAAATGCCCTCCATATTCTCTAGCTTTAAAGGACTTTAAGGACAATTTTATCTTTAACTATACTAATGCATGCATTAATAGCCTTGGTATTACTAATGCCATAATTTTCTATGCATTACTTATACATAGGATAATACAAAGTATGATGTATAATTAATATAAGTATTAGTTATACACCGGTTGAAAAAATATACCAAACAAGGTATTAGTAATGCATAGAGCTAATGCTTGCATTAATTTTTTCTAATACGTCCTACCAAAAGCCCCGTAATACTATAGCCCGGATAAATATAATAAATTAGTTAAATCGCAAAACAATCACAAAACAACATAGAACACATTAAAAACAACTAATATGCATTTTTTATACGAGTTTTAATAAAAACTAAGTCGAAATACCTCGATTTTAAATTTTTGGTATAGGAAAGATTTGGTGATTCGGAGCCGAAACAAGCAACCCACTCCGAGAAAACACCTTAGCTAGGACGTGTGATCGAGAATCTACACTTTTTGTGGGACCAGTGGGCTCCATTCGAGTTTTTTTTGTTTAAAAATGGGGGGACCGCATTGGTTTTTTTTTTTAAGGGAGGAGGGATTCTTTCTGGTTTGGTGGGGAAGGGAAGGGGACGATTTTTAATGTGGGTATAGAGCTCTTTATTAAGGCACTATTCGTATAGTGCGGTAATAAAGGACTCTATACTTCCTGTCTTTTCAAATTCACGTACAACGCCCTTTTAAAGGGCGATATACTTTAACGGGCAAACGGTCGTTAAGGTATAGTGCCCTTTAAAATGACGTATTACATATTTTGGTCACTATCTTTTTTTTCATACATTTCGATCGTTTGAGTCTAAAAAATCACATTTTGATTCCTAACTCCTTGCATTGATCAATTGGTAAACCGATTATTTTTGGATTCTGTGTCTAGTAATCTCTTCCCTGAGCTCAAATACTAGTTACTAATAAAGAAAATTAGTTGACTAATGAGGTCTTCACTTTTTCGTTTTCTAATGCTCGCATTTTTACACACCACTATCGAGAATGTTTAATATTTCTCGTATCGGTGGTGTTAGATTTTGACTACTTTTTTGTCTGACAAAAGGTACTCGTAGTAATTTTCAACTAGTTTGTCCAATTCTATTAGTAGAAAATATTGATGAATGACAACCAATGTTTTAAAAGTCAGGGGCGTGAGGCGAGGCGTTGAGGCGTAAGCCCTGAGACATGGGGCGTAAGTTCCACGGATCTTTAAATTTTATTAATTTTAAGATAGTATAAAATAAAAAATAATTCTAAAAATTAGCCTTTAAATCACAAAATTATAACAAATAATCTATTTAAAATATTTATAAATTATAATTCAACTATGACTAATGAAAAGTATGACATATATCATAATATATAAATTAGCTACAACGTCGTTGCAACTCAAATATCAAAAGTAATGTATTCGATACGAAATCTTATATGTATCTCTTAAGGAGTAATGAATCTTGAAGGAATTTGATACTATAATTTGAAATTTTTCTTAAAATACTCCTTTTATTTAATATGCTTTCTATTTGAAAGAGAATATATATAAAAACATAATTCACAATTTAAATATAATTCTCTTGCATGATTTATTTTTAAGTTTCAACAGTTTAATAAAGTGATACATAATTCACCATACAATACCATGATAACTAATTATTATAAATAGTTACTAGGTAATACTGAGCTATTAAATTAATAAGTATTATATCTCGCAAACGTGAAAAATGTAATATTTAGAAAAAAAAGTATGAACTATTATATAATAAAGACATAACAAAAGTTAATAAATAAATACTTTTTAAATGAAAGATTTATTTAAAATTAACTATCATAGCACTCTTAGTGGATAGCGTGCAATAATTTTTATTTTAATTATGACATAAAATACTCTCAACTTAATGATTTATGATTAAGAAAACAGTAATTTTGAATAGTCAACGATTTATTAAGAAAATTTGAGGATTTACAAGGTTAATTATATACAATTGTATAAAATTCTATTAGGCGAGTCCAGTACGCTGGGCGTTGGGCGTTGAACGTGTCCGGGGCGTAAGCCCCGATGGGCGAAGCGTAAGTCTCACGGAACTAAGCCCCACACATAAGTTCCGGGGCATTTTACAAGTGCTCCACCCCGAGGCGAGTCCCGGATAAGTTCCAATTCTGCCTTTTAAAACAGAGACGACGACAGACAATTAAATGTAAACATCGTGCTTTTCCTCATTTTGTCTCTCATGGAGTCATTGACTGTACACATGACGTTAACAAATTCCTCTTCTAAGTTTTAACGTCACGCACCCATTTAGGCATTAATGCGAATTCATAACTTTTGATTTACATTATAAATTTATGTGTATAAATTAGTTAAAATTATAATAAATAATAAATATAAATACATAATTTTAAAAATATAATAAGTTCAATGCAAAAAATTGTATTGAACTGATAGAGTTAATCCTATAAAAAGTGCGAGTTAAAGAACACAGCATATTTAATCAAAGATACAGAAAGGTACGAAATAACTGAGACGTCAGCAGCAGCATAAAATGAATCTTCCATTCACGAGAAAGCACGACCTGCAGATCGTGCATTTTCCAGCCAATCATCTCAAAAAATATTTGACACATCAGTTTTTTTCAATGACGAATCGAACCGATAAAGGACTCGTGGCAACAAGGCCTCTTTAGCACTTCTAATACCTTCACGTATTTAAGTTATTTGCAAAAGATTTTAACTGTCGCTCGACAGAATTGTTCGTCAATTATGAAGAATAAACGTAATGAGGAAAATAATGAAATTTTCCAAGGCAACTCCTGCTGTGTCGCCAGTACATTAAGCCTACGTGTTTCAGGCAACATGATACTTCTCTCCTTTTTTGCCCTCTTTGTGGTGATCATCTATGAATTTTGGGGCCTAAAATCAAATTTTATAAGGGGCTTTAACCTTTTAATTTTTTTATTATTATTTATTTGAAGTCTATATTTTAGTTTTTTTTTATATACAAAGTTATTAATAATTTTCTTATAATGAATAACTTCTAATAAATATTTCTTAATTGACAATATAACTAATTCATTTAATCTTTCTTGTGTCATTGTTGTCCTTAGATAAGATTTTATCAATTTGAATTTTGAAAACTTTTTTCCGTTGAAGCAACGGTAACGTGAGTTATTAACATTATTCCATAAGCAATTTAAGCATTTGAAAAAGAATTAAATCTTTTTATTTGATTAAGTGTATTAATTAAACTGTTATCTTCTAATTGTACTATTTTCCTTCAAATTTTTAGTTCAGAAAATAAATCTAAACCATCAATATCGAATTGATTATTATGTTTTAAGGAACATTCACGATTAAGGCAATATTTTTTCGAATTTTCAACATCTAGTGATCTTAGTTTTTACTGCTAAATAGAAAATCAAAAATATTTTCATATGCTTCGAATTGTCCAAATCTATTTTGAAGTAATAAAATAGTCTTGTCTATTATGCATAAAAGTAATCAAATCTAAAGGACTTTTTGAAAGATTTTGAGATTTCATTGTCAATATTTGTATCATATTGTTACTTTCTATATATCGCACGTTCTTACGAAATTCGGGTTCGATATTCGTTTCAAGTACAATTTTCTTGATATTAAACTTACACATAATCTATTAAGTGTAACAAAAAATGAGGCCCCCACAAATACGGAGCCTAAAGCGGTTGCTTTATGGAAGGGCCGCCCTGCTCTATCACTGCCTTTTCTAGCGTACTATTATTACCATTGCGAGTAGAAATATTATATTTCATGTATTTTACATGGATCAAATATCCATCACCGTTGGTAATGATCTGTTTTGCCTATGCTGCAAACTGCAGAGAGGAGGAAACTTCAAGTATCGGTAATTAGTATCCATGGTAGTTGGGACTGAGACCAAGCATATATAACGTTACTATAGATGCAATTTAATGCTATTTCAGTAGAGACATTTTTATCTCTTAGATTTTTGCAGAGGAGGACATTTACTCAAGATTTGCAGCTGTTCCAATATGTGCGCAGTGTGGCCAAAATTGGGACTTCTTTGAAGTTGCTTTGCCGATGCTATCGTGATGGTGAACTTCTGATTGCTCGTCGTTCAGTCGCTCTTACATTTATTTGAGTATGCCAAATTTGATAAAAGTCAACTGCTAGATTCTAGAAACAATATAGTCCATATTTGCGATAGGTTTGCTTAGTTGCCTCGGTATGGGTACTTTAATTAACTCCTCTGTGTGTGGGTCCAAATTTGGACGACCACGACCACTGATGAACACGACCAACGGCAAGATCCCCGCAGCTCAACAAAGGTTCGATAGGGGACGTTAGGAATATTCCTCCAAATATTCCCCATAATATGTTTTGTAAGATTTAGAAGGGGTCTGTCCCTTATATATAGTGGGAGAACAACCTTGTAAGGGGCTTTCTTTTTCTTTGAACATTTCTCTAAGACAGCAGATCGATTGTAATACTTTTCTACAAGTTACCAGCATTTCTAACGTTCGATCACTGATCCTCGTAAGATCCGGAGACATTATCCGTTGTGTTCATCTTATACTCTTTTTGTTTTAGAGATTATTATGCTTGTCTAATATTTATCCCGTCATTTTCTCTAATTGATTTATTCAAAAAAGTTTTAATATCTTTTGAGTTAAATAATTTGACGCTGTCTGTGGGGGTTTCTATAGCCAAGATTTTGGTTTCATCTAGATCCTTGAAAGAAGTAATCGCCCCTTCATAGCCTCACAAAGCTCAGCAATGGCAGGAAAGGGAGAGGCAAGATTAAAGGCAATAGTAGGTGTCACGAGCAACCTTCTAAGCTCCATCGATGAAGCCGGTAGGGAAAACGATGAAAACGTAACACCCAGTGCTTCACTTGAGGGAGATACAATGTCCACACCTCATGAAAGCGTGACTATCTCACACGAGAAGGAAACCTCAACATCCGCAGCAGGAGACGCACCACTAGCTGTGAAAAGGATATTAGAAGAATGGCTGACAAACACCTTGAGCAACATACTCGACAATCCCACTCAAAGGAACATCGAAGGCACAATACTTGCAGAAACCGCAGCTATCGCGGCGAGCTGGAAACTCCACTCACAGGTAACACTCGCATCGTAGTTGATGCAAGTAATGATGCACTTGCGGCCATTCTAAAGAAAATGGAAGATATGGAAAATGAGAACAAAACGCTCCGCTATCAGATGAAGGAACATCAGGAAAAGGTCGATAAAATACCGGGCGCTCCGAAGTTGCTACCAAAATGCGATGTAGGCCGATTCGTCTAGCAACCGTACAGTAAAGGAGCAGCCCCCCACACTATCCCAAAAACATTCAAAATGTCGCCATATCTGAAAATATATGACGGCACTACGGATTCGGAAGATCACCTAATCCACTATGTCACCGTGGTAAAAGGCAACAATCTATCGAAAGAACAAGTCCCATCTGTACTGTTAAAGAAATTCGGCGAAACTCTGACATGGGAAGAGTTGACATGGTATTGCCAACTGCCAGCACAGTCAATATCGACATTCGAAGAAATGGCAGATAAGTTCGTTACCGCTCACACGGGAGCAAAAAAGGCGGAAGCCAGGACTTCGGGACTTCCTAGCCCGATTCAACAGGGTAAGAATGAGCCTACCAAACATTTCAGAGGGAATGGCGGTAACAACCTTCCAAAGTGGGTTAAACAGAATTGGGTCAAAAGCGACCAATAAATCATTAAGCAGACTCATGAAATACCCTCCCACCACGTGGGAAGAAATTCATAATACCTATTTCGCTGAAGTAAGAGCAGATGAGGAGGACTTGAATGGGCAACTCCAACGACTAACATCGGTCCAGACCGAAACAAGGAGAGAGTGCCGCAACGATGGTCGAAGGGATCAACTATCTTGTTTCAATCGAGAAAGGCATCAGCCTTACATCTGGGCATCCATACCGCCCCCACCAAGACAAGCAGACGTCACGCCCCTAAATGCCGGGCCACACCGAAATGAAAGAGGTATGCCTCCATTACTTTTTGCTCATAAATTTTGCGTTTCTCCTTCAGAAATAGTGTACGCATTGGAAAAGCTCGGTACAAAGGTGCAGTGGCCGCAAAAGATGGACTCGGACCCAAGCACCCGAAGATCAAACGCTCTGTGTGAATTCCACTAGGAAATGGGACACAAGACCAAAGACTACATAGGTCTGCGACATGAGGTGGTAAGAATGTTAAACCAGGGACACCTGAAAGAACTGCTGAGCGATCGAGGACGAGCCAATTTCGCTCGTGGACGCGATCAACCTCAAGGACCACCAAAATCACCTTCACCAGCCCGTGCCATACAAATTATCATTGGTGGTGGCGATGACACAGTAATCAACCATGTTAAATTCACCACCACACACAAACTCAAGCGAATAGTCGCCTATGAACGGTATGCTGACCTCGAAGATAGTATCGTCTTTGATAAGTCGGGTAGCAACAGTTTGTATTTACCTCACTATGATGCTTTAGTTATAACTTTATGTATTGCTGATACCGATGTAAAAAGAATAATGGTGGATTATGGAAGCGGCGCATATATTATTCATCCACGGGTCCTCTTACATATAAGACTCGAGGATAAGATAGTATCACGTTGCATAGCACTAACGGGTTTTAACAATGAAGTAGAATGGACCTCGGGAGAAATAATGTTGCCTGTTCTAGCAGGATGGGTCACCCTGGAAATAACATTTCACGTCATGAACCAAGAAACAGCCTACAACGCTATCATAGGGCGCCTATGGATACACGCCATGCGATCCATCCCGTCAAGTTTCTACCAAGTAGTAAAATTTCCCACTCCATGGGGTATATTTAGCATCCGGCGCGAGCCACACACCGCCCAAGAATGCTATCGAATCGCCCAAGATTGAACACATACCCAACAACTAAAGGGGGAAAGTGCAAAAGCATATCAATCAGCCATATCGGGAACCAGGCCCCATATACAGATAGAGGCCATGAAAGACCCAGATATCGTAGAATCTTGCAAGGAAACCATAGAAGATCTCGGTCCCGTTCAGCTAGGCAGTATCGACAGCACGAAAAAAGCTTATATCGGACATAACCTCTGAGAGCCAGGTAAATTTCATGAGTTCTTAACTAACAATGCTGATTTATTTGCCTTTTCCCACTCAGATATGTTGGGAATCCCGAAAGATATCGCCACACACAGGCTAAATGTCGACCCTCTTTACCCTTCAGTGCAACAAATGAGGAGGAAGTCTAACGCAACGATTAACGATGCAGTCAGAAAGAAGTTGATAAGTTGCTCGCTAACGGCTCCTTCCAAGAGTCAAAGTATCCCCAGTGGGTCGCCAATGTGGTCATGGTAAAAAGGAAGAACGGGAAGTGGCAGATGTGTGTCGATTTCACCGAGCTAAACAAAGCATGGCCAAGGGATTTTTTTCCGTTGCCACATATCAACCAACTCATCGATGCAACGGCATGGCATGAACTATTGAGCTTCTTGGATGCCTATTCTGGGTACAACCAAATTCTAATGGCAGACGAAGACCAAGAAAAGACCACCTTCATCACTCACCGAGGGACGTACTGCTACAAAGTTATGCCGTTTGGACTCAAAAATGCAGGGGCAACGTATCAAAGGTTAGTTACCAAAATGTTCTAAGAACAACTCGGAAAGACCATTGAGGTCTATATCGACGGCATGTTAGTGAAGTCAAAAAGGAAGGAGGACCACATTGATCATCTGAAATAAGCCTTCAAACTATTGAGACGATATAGGATGAAATTGAATCTCGAAAAATGCGCCTTTGGGGTAACCTCAGGAAAATTCCTTGGCTTCTTGGTATCGCAAAGGGTAATCCAGGTTAGCCAGGATCAGATCAAGGCCATCGAAGGAATACCAGAAACACTGACCAGCAAAAAGTAGGTACAAAAGTTGACAGGGAGAATAGCTACCCTGTCTAGGTTCATCTCGCGGTCGTCGGACAAGTGCCATAAGTTCTTTAATGTATTAAGGAAAGACAATGGGCTACATGGACTGCTGAATGTGTTTACGCCTTAAGAAAACTGAAAGCGTACCTGTCCTCAGCACTATTACTCGTCAAAGCAGATCCGGGCGAGTGTCTCTTGGTGTACCTAGCAGTCTCCGAAGTCGCGATAAGTGCGGTCCTGGTACGTGAGAACAAAGGTACGCAATAATTTATTATATTAGCAAAACCTTAGTCGATGCAGAAACAAGGTACCCCCACTTTGAGAAGTTGGCCATGGCATTAGTCGTAGCTTCACGGAAGCTAAGACCATATTTTCAATGTCACCCCATAAAAGTGGTGACCACCTTCCCCCTCAGGGGCATCCTGCACAAACCCGAACTATCGGGCAGGTTGGCCAAATGGGCCATAGAATTAAGCGAGCATGATATAACCTACCAACCGTGAACCACTATAAAGTCACAAGTGCTCGCTGATTTCGTCGCCGACTTCAGCGCAGAAATATTGCCTAAAGTAGAGCAGGAAGAGCTCCGCGCTTCCGCACACCCTGACCTCTGGTCCTCTACACCGACGGTGCATCTAATGCCTCGGGATCAGGATTGGGACTCGTCCTCAAAGTCCCTACGGGCGAAGTAATTCGCCAATCCATATGGTGCTCCGAAATGACTAAAAATGAGGTCGAGTACGAAGCTGTGATTGCAAGATTAAAGTTAGCCCTCAAATATGGCTCTCGGCTGCTTGTACTCCATTGTGACTCTCAACTCGTGGTGAAATAAGTCATTGGGACTTTCCATATCAAAGAACAAAGATTACAAAGATACTAGTCAGAAATTCACAAACTACTACCAGAATTCGACGAATGCTGCCTCAACCAAATACCTAGGGCGCAGAATATCGAAGCAGACGGTCTTGCGAAGCTAGCAACAACCACCAGAAATATAAACAAGGGAAACATAGTCACCCTCCTCCATTCTTCAATAGACCAAGTTGAGGTACATTCTGTAAACCTAACGTGGGACTGGCGCAACAGTATCGTAACATATTTGCAGGAAGGAACACTCCCACAAGACAGGAAAGGAGTTAAAAACTCTGAATACAAGCGGCCAGATACAGCCTCATAAAACATGATCTTTACAAAAGAACGTTCAGTTGCCCCTTGGCCAAATGTCTTGGGCCAAATCAGACAAGGCGAGTAGTAGAAGAAGTACATGAGGGGCACAACGGTGCCCATACAGTAAATTGCACCCTAGTTTGATGCCTCATCCGCTCAGGATACTACTGGCCTACCATGAAAAAAGAGGCCGCAGATTACGTCAGAAAGTGCGAACAATGTCAAAAATATGCCCCTATGATACACCAATCAGGAGAACTCTTGCATTCCGTCACTTCGCCATGGCCATTCATAAAGTGGGGGGTGGACATTGTCAGAACCCTCCCTGCAGGATGAGGTAAAGTACGCTTTCTTTTGGTTTTAACTGACTATTTTTCTAAATGGGTAGAAGCAGATACATACACTCAAATACGTGAGCAAGAAGTTATCGCATTCATATGGAAATATATAATATGCCGCTTCGGCATTCCCAAAGAAATCAGCTGTGACAACGGACCCCGATTCATTGGAAAGAAAACAATCGAGTTTTTTGAGAAACGGAATATCAAACAAATACTCTCCACACTATACCATCCCGCCGGCAATGGCCAAGCCGAATCAACCAACAAATTAATCTTGAATATACTGAAAAAGAAGCTCGAGGATGCCAAAGGTCTATGGCCCGAACTACTGTCGGAAGTACTATGGGCATATCGCACTACGCCAAAAACTAGCACAGGTGAGATGCCATATTCCTTAGTCTATGGGACTGATACGGTCATACCCTTCGAAGTCGAAGAGCCCAGCCTAAGATACTTCAATGAGAGCGGACCAAGCAACGACGAAAGCAGGTTACAAGACCTGGACGAAGTCGAAGAGCAAAGAGATATGGCTCGCATAAGAATGGTATCCCAAAAGCAACAAGCAGAAATGTAATATAACAAGAAGGCCAAAATATGACCACTCAAGGTCAGAGACTATGTCCTCAAAGCTAAAACTCAAGCAGCGAGCGACCCCAATGAAGGAAAACTAGGAACAAACTGGGACGAGCCATACAAAATCACGGCCGCAGCAAATGAGGGAGCATTCCAGTTAGAGACAGTGGAAGGAAAGCTACTACAAAATAATTGGAACATTGCTTACCTCAAATACTTCCACTTCTGAAAAGAGGCGCTACCTAAGTTGTACTCTTTTTCCCTCATTCGGTCGGGTTTTCTTAGTGAGGTTTTTAATGAGGCAGCAAAGGAGACGCCTCGAGGCCCGAAGTATTGTTCATTACCTCGCTAGGTGACAGGATCTCTAGGCCAAGTAATGAAGGGACTAGGCATAGATAGCCACTGTATTCACTGTATTAAAGTCGACAAATACTTTCTACTGAAATGTAATGAAAATCTCCAATGTACGAATGAAAATCATAATGGCTAAGGCCATCGACATGTACTTTCTAAGGAAATGTATTCAAAATATCCACTGTACGAATGAATATCCCAATGGCTAAGGCCATCGACAAAAAATGAGCTCGACTTCACTCAAACCACGATAGGATCCTACTTTGACGCCAGATTGAAGGTAACATCCCAATGGATAAGGCCATCAATGAAAAACGAGTTTGACTTCACTCGAACTACGACCGGATCCTACTTCGACGCCAGATCGAAGGTAACATCCCAATGGATAATCGCAATGGCTATGGCCATCAACATGTACTTTCTACAGAAAGTTATAATCAAAATCTCCAATGTACAAATGAAAACCCCAATGGCTAAGGCCATCGACAAAAAATGAGTTCGACTTCATTTGAACCACGACGAGATCCCACTTCAATGCCAGATCGAAGGTAACATCCCAATGGCTAAGGCCATCGACGAAAAATGAGTTCGACATCATTCGAACCACGAAGGGATCCTACTTCGATGCCAGATCGAAGGTAACATCCTAATGGCTAAAGCCATCGATGAAAAACGAGTTTGACTTCATTCGAACCACGACGGGATCCCACTTCGATGCCAGATTGAAGGTAACATCCTAATGGCTAAAGCCATTGACGAAAAATGAGTTCGACTTCATTCAAACCACTACAGGATCCCACTTTGATGCCAGATCAAAGGTAACATCCTAATGGCTAAAGCCATCGACGAAAAATGAGTTCGACTTCATTCGAACCACGACGGAATCCCACTTCGATGCCAGATCGAAGGTAACATCCCAATGGCTAAGACCATATATTAAAAATGAGTTTGACTTCATTTGAACCACGACGAGATCCTACTTCAATGCCAAATCGAAGGTAACATCTTAATGGCTAAGGCCATTGATGAAAAATGAGTTTGAGTTCATTCGAACCACGACAGGATCCCACTTCGACGCCAGATCGAAGGTAACATCCCAATGGCTAAGGCCATCGATGAAAAATGAGTTTGACTTCATTCGAACCACGACGAGATCCTACTTCGACTCCAAATCGAAGGTAACATCCCAATGGCTAAGGCCATCAACGACAAATGAGTTTGACTTCATTCGAACCATGACGGGATCCCACTTCGATGTCAGATCGAAGGTAATATCCTAATGGCTAAGGCCATCAATAAAAAATGAGTTCGACTTCATTCAAACCATGACGGGATCCTACTTCAATGCCAGATCAAAGTAAAATCCCAATGGCTAAGGTTATTGATGAAAAATGAATTTGACTTCATTCGAACCACGACAGGATCCTACTTTGACGCCAGATCAAAGGTAACATCCCAATGGCGAAGGCCATCGACAAAAGTACGAGTTCGACCTCACCCAAAGCAAAATCCGCCCAAAAGTTTGACAAGTATTCGAGATACTATAAGTATTATAAAGATCACCACCAAAACAACAAAGCAACTTCTTCATTTACAGCAAAAGTCACTAATGCCTATCTTTACAACGGGCTCAAGCATGCCCTTACAAAAATCTTGAACCAAAAAAGTGACTACAAAATTACACATCATCCCCGGTTGGATATGCATCCTCATACCAAGAGTCGGAGGTAAGGCGGTTTGCATCATCAGAGACGACTTCATCCCTATCAGGCGTACGGGGGTCATACCCACATGCCTCGCGAGCCGAACGAGCTTTAGCATGCTTGCCCTGAAGTTTCGCTTCTGACGCCTTCCCTTAAGAGAAAATAGCCTTATACACATCGAGCCGGGCCTCAGCATAAACCCACAACTCGTATGAACAACGAGGCACGATAGGTTTGGCCTAGGTACGGGAAGTAAAAGGTTAGTGGCGTCGATTTGCATCCTCCATCCTCAGCGAAGACACCTGCCCAGTCAACACGAACAACTCTGCCTCCAACTCCTTAACCCGACCCTCAGGCCCTACCACTTTGAGTGCAGATTTTTTTTGGCCCGCTCCGACCTATAATAACAGAGGGTATCCTCCAAAACCGCCGCTTCAGAAATAGTGGCCGCCAGTCTGTCAGCACCCACATTCAGCTCACTCATATGCTCATCAATTTTCACTGACTTCGTACTCAATTTGGCAGTCAAACCGTCCACTTTTGCATGCAAGTCAGCGTTCTCAGCCACCACGCCCCTACTTAACTCCAGCTCATCCTTTTTCACCTTAAGAGACGCTTCGAGCTCGCTATTGCGGGTAATGGATCTCATGAGGTCCTCGTCCCGCTCCCTCAACTCTTTGACCTTGCACGCCAGTTGGTCTTCCTTTTGCTTAAGCCCTTCACGAAAAAATTGGAAGTCCGGGTCCTGAGTATAGATGTCGGCCATCGCACGGTGCTTGGTGCGATATTGTTGATATTTGGAAGACATATTCCCATAGATGGCCGTCTTTTTCTTTCCCTACGCTCACGCTCGGTCTCCATGATGAGAATCTGACATAAAGGAAGAGGTTAACAGAAAAGACAGGCAAGAAATAGCGACAAGAACCCAAATGGCAAGAAAGAAAAGAAAACTTCACCCTCAAAGCCATACCGGCAATTCTCCGATATAACTCTACGTCGCTCATCATCCTGAGCACCTCTATTTTCGGGGGTAGCACACAAAGGCGCTAAGGCAGAAACCACCTGCTCATAGTTCGGTAGCAAGTTGTAATTTCCTGGGATAACTATATGTCTGTCGGAACCCTCCGTCCTGACCTCTACACAACTGTGGCGTTCCAAAAATTCACGAACGTCCACCAGATCTACATCTGAATTTGAGACCTCGCTCTCAACACGCAGGCCCTCTCCAAGACTGGAAGACGTGCCACCCTCTGCGAAGCGCACCGAGCTACCTCCTAGGAGAGCTCCTTCTATTTGGGGAGACCTACCCACCAAGATAGCATCGGCCATAAAATTAGGCACGAGTGCCATCTACAATACACCCACTCGGCTTCCACTAGTGTCTACGACTACCCCCTTTCCAAGATCCACTCTCTTATTCTTTCGCAGTGATGACTCATCCACATTAGATAATTCATCCAAGAGGTGAGGGCTCGGAACAGAAGAGGCCTCTTCCCTCACGACCAAACCTCGAGAGGAACCTTCTATTTAGAGTGGTTGAGTACAACCCCCTCGATGGGTTCGGCTAAGGTAAATTGCATTCCCATAACAGCAATGGCCTGTCAGAATGTAGGGACTGGGGCCCTCTACCTGGAAACTCCTAGACATGTCATCATGAAGAATCGTATCAGTAGTTAACGATATATGACCAATGATATGACGTAGAAGTAGATACTTACCAGATGAAACCTTGGGGCCATGACGTTTCACAAAGGAGGGCCAATGGTGGGTCTCCACTGCATGGGGCAACATATAAGCTACCCAATCCTTTATGCCAGCTTTAGGGTGGAGTGGATGCCCCAAAGCTATAAACAAGAAACAAAAAAACTATAATGAATGAAGAAGAGAAGAAGGAATAATGCAAGTAGCGATACTTATGAGTCTCGTTCCACCGTTCTGGGAACCTAGTAGGATCGGAGGCGACGTGTTCAATTTTGATAAAGAAGTATTTATGCCAAAACTTGCGGCTTGCTCGGTCGTTAGTCCCCACTACAAGCCCCTTCGTTCCATGATGTCTCAAGTGCACCATGGTGCCCCTATGAAAACTGGGCGAGAACATGTGCAAGAGATGGTGGACCGTCACCTCACACCCCCCAACTCTGCGTACTTTGTCAGTAGTAGAAGTACCTTAAGAGTGTATGGTGAGAGTTGTGCCGGGCAGACATAATAGAATCTACAAAATTCCTTTGCCAACTGAGGGAGGGGGAAAGAATAACCAATCACGAAAGGTTAGTCATAAAAGGCGCAGTACCCAGGTTTGTGGACTTCCACGAAGTCCATTCCCGCCGAAAACATATCTACATGGGCAGGGATACTATACTTTGCACGGAGAGTGTCTATATGAGCTTGGTCTATTTCGGAGATCACTGGGGGAGGAGTAGGAAGAGGATCTTTGAGGAAGTCACTCCGAGAGGTGGGGTGCCTCAGCAGCAATTCCTCCACGGTAGGAAGCTCCCCCCTCTTCCACCATAGTGTCCTCACCACCGGAGGGGAATGCCCAGGACAGTGGGTCCGCCTCAGGAACCCTTTCATGGAATTGATGTGTTCTAGGCATTGCTTTAATGGGAAAGATGTCAGAATAGCAGAGAAAGCTATGGATGGATAATGAAAGAAGAAGAAGCAGAACTCGTGAGTACGAATGCAGCAAAGATGAGGAAGAATAATCGGAAGTGAAATAGCCAAGAGTTTTTGAAAAAACAAACCCTTCACATATTTATAGGATTGGGTAGCAGCGGAATCAAAGCAAAAAGCTGCAAAGTAGCACCAGAATCGAGGCAAAAGGCTGCAGGTTGGTACCAAAACCGAAGCGACGCACCATCAGCCCCTGTCTTGGAAACACGCACAATGATGAAGAAAAGGTAGATGATGTCATCTCCTGATAAGACATAACACCAATGTCTTGTTTAGTACATTAACCCCCCACTGTTAGCCAGATCTTGACGCTTCATGAAATCAAATTTCTCCACGAAGGGCGATCGGTATCTGCTTATCAAGGACGCATCGAGTTTCGACCTCGAAAAATGGAGGGACTAACTGTATAGGTCCAAATTTGGATGACCATGACCACTGATAAACACGACCAACATCAAGATCCCCGCAACTTAACAAAGGTTCGATAGGGGACGTTAGGATTATTCCCCGTAATATGTTTTGTAGGATCTAGAAGGGGCTTGTAAGGGGTTCTCTTTTTCTTTGAACTTTTCTCTAAGACAGAAGATCGATTCTAGTACTTTTCTACAAGGAACTACCAGCATTTCTAACGTTCGATCATTGATCCTCATAAGATCAGGATACATTATCCGTTGAGTTCATCTTATACTCTTTTTGTTCTAGAGATTATTATGCTTGTCTAAGATTTACCCTGTCATTTTCTCTAATTGATTTATTCAAAAAGAATGTAATATCTTTTGAGTTAAACACTCTGTATACGGTCAAAATCATGTGCCTCCAATTTTGTAAGCTAGAGGGATCGCACCGAGAGAAAGTTCAATATGGACTGAGCTCGTTCACGAAGGCAGAATACGAAGCTTGAAGATCAAAGTGCTCGATAAATACTGGGGCCGAGTATGATCAACCCAGAGATAATACCGTTATGATTTTATAACAAAAGAGCGAGATTCCTGTGGTGGCCTAAAATCACGGCGTAAATTCTAGAAAAAAATTGTACTAGGCGGTTAGACAGCTGTATAATAAGATTCCTTACTAAAATTGAAATTGTAAATTATTTAGGATCCCCTACTATACAAAGGGACTCCAATCATTTGTACTAGAGGATCAATCATTGAGAAGAGAATATACATTTCCACTTTATTGCTTATTGTTCATCTGAATCGTCTCATTATTATTTTATTGTTCTTGTTCACTTACCTCAAGGTCGCCCTTGCTCGAGGTCGAGGTCTGCTTAAACGACTGGTTTGACTTGCCTTACTCTTAAATTTACACATTAGATTCCTTGTTTATCAATTAGCATTGGATTAAATCACATATCTTTAAAACCACAAAATAAGTTTAATTGTTACTCAGATTTTAGGGTAAACAGTTTGGCGCCCACCATGGGGCTAAAGATAATAGTGGTTATTTCAGTACTGATTCTGATAACACACGTTATTTTCACATTTGTTCTTGTCAAGAATTTTTGTTCTCAGGTTAAAACATGTCAAACTCACAAAATGCACCTGTACACGGCGATGATGGTCTTGGATTTCATGGAAAACAACAATGTAGTTGCTCCAAAGCCGGTGTACCATCGATTAACCCTGGGGAAGTGCCAATTGTGGAACTAGTCGATGTTAGTTCACATATTGCTTTGAATGCGGGATTTAGGCCCAGACCCTGGAGGAAGTGTACGCAGCAAAGTCCGATCTGGTGGCCAAGGAACACATGGTATAGGAGATGGAGGAGTTAGCCTCCAAGTAATATTCGAGATGCTACAAGCTCAACAAGTTGCTATTGCTCAGCTTCAAAGTCAGCATAAAACTCCAAGTGTGGTCAAAAAAGAAATCACTGGGAATACTGAGCCGGTGCCAGAAAGATCGAACGGTAATAGCTCAGGGACTGATCCCACGATTATGAGGATGCTCGAGGAACTTACTAAAAGAATTGAGTCGGGGGAGAAAAAGATTGAGGATAATGACAAAAATGTGGAGACGTATAACTCATGCGTTGATCAAATACTGGGTGCTCCCCCGGTCTTAAAAGGTTTGGATGCCAAAAAATTCGTAGAAAAACCATTCCCTCCAATTATGGCTCCGAATCCCATTCCCAAGAAGTTCCGTATGCTAGATATACCTAAGTACAAAGGTACGAGCGATCCTAATGAACACATCACCTTGCACACATGCGAGATGAAAGGAAACGACATAAATGATGACGAGATCGAGTCGGTTTGTTGAAAAAATTTGGGGAAACTTTGTCAAAAGGAGCAATAATTTGGTATCAAAACTTGCTACCGAACTTCATCGATTCAGTTGCTATGTTAACAGACGCCTTCGTAAAGGCACACTCCAGGACTATAAAGGTTGCGACAAGGAAATTAGACGTTTTCAAGATAAGATAGAGGGGTGATGAGATGCTGAGGGAGTTCGTATCCCAATTTCAAATGGAGCGAATGGAATTACCACTGGTCTCAGATGATTGATCTGTGCAAGCTTTGCACAGGGGTTGGACGAGCGGAGTTTGATCGCGTCACGATAGTTGAAGCAATATCTGATCGAGTATCAAGTTGTAACTTGGGTAGATGTGCATAGTCATTACCAATCAAAGATCAGGTTCGAGGGCGACCAGATGGGAGCACCCTGAGGTTCAATTCATCCAAATAGATTAGAAATCAAGGACCCGAGAGATACTGATAGGGAGCCAAGATTAAATAGGGAACGGTATCAACTATATGTCGCAGATCGAAGAAACAACGGTCCGGGGCATAATCCTCCTCGGAATGATTAAAGAAATGATTGAGGGAAAAATTCTCGGGGACTTATGAGTAAGAGTGGTTTTGATAAACATACCAAACTCGTAGAAGTCGGTTATCGAAGTATAATTTCAGTGTCGATGCATCGGGGATCGTATCGGCTATCGAAAGGATCAAAGACACCAGGTGGCCTAGACCTATACAAACTGATCCTTCTAAAAAAATCCAAAATTGATGTGTAAATATCATGACACGCATGGCCATATGATCAAAGACTACAGACAACTAAGAGATGAGGTAGCTCGATTGTTCAATGAGGGTCATCTTCGAGAGTTTGTTAGTGATCAAGCTAAGAATCACTTCTGAGAAAGAGACGCCAATAGAAATACTGAGCAGGAAGAGCCGCATCATGTAATTCATATGATCGTTGGCAGGATCGATGTTCCACAAGGGCTATTCAAACGTACCAAGGTGTTTATTACCATAGAAAAATGGACTCGGAGTTGTGTCCGAGGGAATCCTATCATTCAATGACGAGGAAGAGAAAGCCATTTCTCAGCCGCACAATGACGCCCTAGTAATTTCTATTATGTTAAATGTGTTCTAGTAGATCCACTAGGTAGCTTAGTGAACATATCAGATCAAGGGTTGTAGAGAAGCTCGACCTACAGGACCAAATTGTACCTACATCTCGAGTCCTAAATGGCTTCAACATCGCAATTGAAACAACGAAGGGGGAGATAATCCTACCAGTGAACGTGGCCGGGACCATCCAAGATACAAAATTCCATGTCATTGAAGACGACATGAGATATAATGCACTAATCGGGAGGCCATGGATCAACATGAGGGCAGTACCATCGACCCTTCATCAGATGATGAAATTCCAACAGTGGATAGTGTGAAAATAGTTTACGGGGAACAACACACTGCAAAGGAAATATTTGCAGTCTATGAGGTGACACTGATACCAGCACCTTCGTCCTTGAAAAAATCGAGCACCAAAGATAAATAGACGGCCAAATAGCAATCACCGTCCCAAACCTCGACCGAATCAGAGCAACAGGTAATCGAAGAAGAAGAAGAGGATTTCCTTACTCCTCGAACTTTCGTTGTTCCCAAAGAGTCGGATACAACCAAGTCAACGCTCGAGGAGCTGAAATAGGTCATACTGATCTAGTATATGCCCGAGATAAAGGAACACCTGGGAACGGGGTTAACCCCCAAACTCAGAAAAAACTCATTCAATTTCTTATCGATAACATGGATTGTTTTGCTTGGTCCCATTTAGACATGACAGGGATCCCACCAGAAATAACAATACACTGGCTAAGCCTCAACCCCATGTTCAAACTAGTAAAGCAAAAAAGAAGGCCCCAGTCCGAGGTAAAGCATGCATTCATAAAGGTTGAGGTAACTAAAATTCTTAAAATAGGGTCAATTTGAGAGGTAAAATACCCGAATGGTTAGCCAACGTAGTGGTAGTCCCTAAAAAAGGAAACAAACGTAGAATGTGCTAGATTATAAGGATTCAAACAAGGCATTCCCTAAAGACTCCTTTCCATTGCCTAACATCGACCTCATGATCGATGCAACGGCTGGCCACAAGATCCTTACCTTTCTCGATGCCTACTTCAGGTACAATCAAATTCATATGAACACGGAGGACCAAGAGAAGACCTCATTTATCACTAAGTTTGGAATTTACTGTTACAATGTAATGCCCTTCGAGCTAATAAACACTGGAGCTATATACCAACACCCAGCTAATAAAATGTTCGAGGAACAGATAGGTAAATCAATGGAAGTTAGCATTAACGATATGTTGGTTAAGTCCCTGCGCGGAGAGGACCATTTAACTCATTTTTAGGAAACATTAAAAATCTTGAGGAAGTACAACATGAAGCTTAACCTAGAAAAATGTACCTTGGAGGTCAGTTGGGGCAAGTTCCTCGGCTTCATGGTATCAAATCGGGGAATTGAAATCAACCCCGACAAGAACAAGGCCATTGAGGATATCACTATCGTAGATAGTGTGAAAGCCGTACAAAGGCTAACAGGACGGATAGCCACCTTGAGCCGATTAATTTCGAGGTTATCAGATCAAAGCCACAAGTTCTTTTCCTTACTCAAAAAGAAAAATAATTTCGCATGGACCCCGGAATGCCATCAAGCATTGGAGGAATTGAAGCGATACTTATTGAGCCCATCTCTGCTTCACACTCCGAAGGTAGATGAAAAGCTTTACTTATATTTGGCAGTGTCCCAGATAGCGGTAAGTGGGGTACTAGTTCAAGAAGAGTAAGGTACGCAGTTCCCTGTCCATTACGCAAGTCGGACTTTAGGAGATGTTGATACTAGATATTTACACTTAGAAAAATTAGCACTTGCATTAATAAGCGCATATAAAAAGCTAAATCCATATTTCCAGTGTCACCCAATATGTGTGTTAACCACTTATACTCTCCGGAATGTTTTGCATAAGCCCGAGCTATCAGGTCAATTAGCCAAATGGGTGGTCGAACTTTGCGGGTACAATATTGAATATCAACCCCGAATGGTCATCAAGTCTCAAATCTTAAATGACTCCGTGGCCGATTTTACACCGATCCTCATACCCGAAGTGGAGAAAGAAATTCTACTAAAATTGGGTACATCATTGGGTGTATGGACCCTCTTCACGGACGGTGCCTCGAATGTGAAAGGGTCCTGGCTTGGCATCGTTTTGAAGCCACCTACAGGTAACACTATTAGACATTCTACCAAAACTTCTAGGTTGACTAATAATGAGGCCTAGTATGGGGCCATGATTGCAGGTCTCGAGCTAGCTAAATGCTTGGGGGCAGAAGTCGTTGAAGCCAAGTGCGATTCTCTGTTGGTGGTGAACCAAGTAAATAAAAGCTTTGAAGTTCGAGAGGATAGGAAGCAAAGATATTTGGACAAGCTACAGGTAACCTTGCACCACTTCAAGGAGTGGACTCTAGATCATGTGCCTCAAGAAAAAAATAGTTAGGCTGATACACTTGCTAACTTGGGGTCGTCAGTTGAAGAAGATGATATTATCCCGGGGACTGTCGTCCAATTATCGAGATATGTAGGTCATGCCAAGATAAATTCTACAAGTTTGACTTGGGATTAGAGAAATAAGTATATCGAATATTTGAAAAATGGAAAGCTCTCATCAGATCATAAAGAGTCGAGGGTTCTACGAACCATTGATGCTAGGTTCATATTGTATGAAGATGGAACAGTATACAGGAGGATGTTCGATGGACCATTGGCGGTATGTTTAGGGCCGGGGACACCAATTATGTTCTACGAGAAATCCACCAAGGCACTTGTGGAAATCACCCTGGCGCCGAGTCTTTGATTAGCAAAATTATTAGAGCGGGGTTTTACTGGGATAACATGGAAAAAGACACTAAGGAGTTTGTTAGAAAATGTGTTAAATGTCAAAGGATTGCACCAATGATTCATCAGCCTGGAGAGCAACTTCACTCAATCCTGTCCCCACGGCCTTTCATGAAATGGGGAATGGACATCGTCGGCCCTATACCAATGGCCCCAGGTAAAGCTAAATTCATTTTGTTTATGACTGACTACTTTTCTAAATGGGTGGAAGCACAGGCCTTCGAGAAGGTCAGAGAAAAAGAAGTTATTGACTTCATCTAGGACCATATCATGTATCGATTTGGGATACCTGCCGAAATCGTATGCGACAACGGCAAACAATTCATTGCCAACAAAGTAACGGAGTTCATCAAATCACATAAAATAAAAGGATCTTATCAACACCATATCATCTGAGCGGAGACGGGCAGGCCGAATCGACAAATAATACTATCATGAAAAACTAGAAGAAAATATTACAACGGTAGGAGCTAATGCTTACCCGAGAGAAAAGATGATAAGCCTCTTCAAAGAGGGTGGATGCATTGTTGAGGTCGGCTGCATCATCGACCCCAGTAAAGAAATCCCGGAAAGGATCTTCTTTACCGAGGACTCCGCTCGGGTCAGGCGTTCGCAGAGCTTGAGCTTCCTTTATTGCCTCCTCAGAATAAGATAGTAGAGGAGGAGAGTGACCTATTTTCATGGCCCCGAGCAAGTCGCTTGGGGTGCTCTGTTCAACCTCGAGGGTCTCAGTACTTGTCCCCTTTGGTGTACTTGTTGAAGGCGGAGGAATGATCTCGACCTCAAGCGATTCGGGGGCTTTGCCCGCGTTTTTCTTCGAAGCCTCCTCACCACGAGGCAGGGTTTTCGATTCGGAGGGCTTGGCGGCTTCAACTGGCTTCCTGGTTCGGATCACCAGCGCCGATTCTTCGCCCTCGTCCTATTCTTCATCATTCAGTTAATGGACTGAGTCTGTATCCACATGAATGAGTTTCCTCCTTTGCCTTCGGGTAGGGCCCCTCCTATTTTGGGGGTCTTCGAGTTTCGAAGCCCTTTTTCTCTTATTATGTTTTCCCAATTTTGGAATCGGGGACTCAGTCTCTTCCCCGGGCGGGGCTGGCCTCATTTCAGATGCATCTCCAATACTTACATGAATGAAGATCAGGAATGAGTAAGATGACATCTCTAGCAAAGGGGAAAGCATTAAAAACTTGGGAAAAGGACTTACCGTGGTGTTTGGCCTCCTGTTTTTCCCTCGACAAGTCACGCCATTTGCGCTGCGAGGAGGTCGCAGCTAATTTTCGGACCTAGTATTCGATGTCGGGGATCGCATGGGGCATCCAAGCAACCGCTGCAAAAAGGTGAAAGCATCACACAATGCGAAAATGGAATATAAGAGGATACTGAGAAAAGGACTTCACTTACGATCGGGGTTCCATTTCTCTAGGAACGACATTTTTCCCTTGGGGATGACGTCTGAGGTCCTCACTCGCATGAACCGGCTCATCCAGCCCCGATCCTTATCATCGTCATTGCTAGAAAAGAAGGCCTTGCTCGATCGGTGTTGGAGCTTGATCAACCCTCGAAAAAGTTAAGGCCGATACAATCGAATGAGGTGGTTGAGGGTGAACTCTATCCCCTCGGCCTTGCTAGCGAAATAGCGAAGCATAATCACTATACGCCAGAAAGAAGGATGGATCTGGCCGGGGGTGACCTGATACCTCTTGCAGAAGTTGATCACAATTGGATCGAGGGGACCCAACGTGAAGGGGTAAATGTAATCACTTAATAACCCCTCCACATGAGTAGTGATACTCCTCGGGGGCAGGGATCGGTACCACGACCTTATCCCCCCAGCCACAGTCCTTCTTCATGGCCTTGAGGTGCTTCTCCCTTATCAAGCAAATACACCTCGATACATGCTCGCATCGACCAGGAACCTCGATACAACTCTGAAGTCTTTCTTTATAACGTAGGGGCCGAGAATGATCTCGTGAAGGACGGCGCTTTATCACCGGCCGACCGGGAAGAGGAGTAGGAAGCTTTCTCCTTTTGAGAAACTATTTTGGAAATTTTCGCCATTGATTCGAGTTAGAGGAAGTGGAGATAGGCGGAGTTTGACATCTTCTGGCACTAAAAGAATGAGAGTAACGGGTAATGAGAGAGAAGAGATGAAGAGAGGAAGATATAAAAGGAGTTTGGGGATGGTCCGAAGATTGAAGTAAAGTTTTTTCCAAAATTGAACCTTGTATTTATAGGCAAGCTGTGACGATTCAACAACGCTAATGGCCGATCACCACTGGTGAAGCATTTAATATTTTGGGAAAGCGAACCGACGGGACATTTCAGTCACTTCGAGCGCCTACATCACAGGAATAACGTCATCATCGAGGACTCCAAAAACTCGAGGTTCAAGTCGTTTCTTATCATTTTATTCTAACAAACGCGGGGACTATCTGTATACGGTCAAAATCATGTGCCACCGATTTTGTAGGCTCGAGGGATCGCGCCAAGAACAAGTTCAATATGGATCGAGCTTGAGCCCGAAGGCAAAATACGAAGCTCGAAGATCAAAATGCTCGATGAATACCGGGGCCGAGTATGATCAACCTCGAGATAATGCCATTATGGTTTTATAACAGAAAGAGCAAGATTCCCGCGGTGGCCTAAAATTACGGCGTAAATTCCGGAACGAATTTGTATTAGGGGGTTAGACAGCTGTATAATAAGATTTCTTACTACAATTGGAATTGTACTTTATTTAGGATCCCCTACTATATAAAGGGGACTCCAATCATTGAGAATAGAATATACATTTCCACTTTATTGCTTACTGTTCATCTAAATCGTCTCATTAATTGTTCTTGTTGTTCTTGTTCACTTACCTCGAGGTCGCCCTTGCTCGAGGTCGAGGTCTGCTTAAATGACTGGTTTGACTTGCCTTACTCTTAAATTTATACATTAGATTCCTTGATTATCAATTAGTATTGAATTAAATCACATATCTTTAAAACCACAAAACATGTTTAATTGTTACACGAATTTTTGGATGAACATCCTCTAACAAAAGGTAGAGAATATTATTATACTACTTACCACCATTCCTTAGATGAAGTTTACATCAACCTAATTGACTGATTACTCGCGCAATATTCCCTATTTTTATCTTTAATATATGACTCGATATGTACGTGCACATGACACAAGCCAATGATATGGCTTTGTTCAAGGTTTTATTTGTACATATTTGATTAAATTATCTTTATTTCCTCCTCAAATGAGGTAGTATTAATGACAATGTACATTTTGGGCCGAATTAGCTTAACAAATAATTGTGACCCCAGACTAGTAGTAAAAATAATTGTTCCAGTAGTAGCAAGGTTTTTCGGTTGTTTTGTGTTGGACCGAAAGTGTCGTTAAGACTTAGCATACGCTTCGTATTCGAGGTTATCCCATCACATTATTATTACAATAATCAGTACTTCAATAATAGAATTGCAACTGCGACTTTGTTAACTGGCACAGAACATAATAAAATTGCACATTACTGAATATGCCATTATAAGGTACACTAGCAGTTCAATGCAACTTGGATTGAATCTCAACTGCTAGTCTCTGTTCCTCCTATTACTAAGCAGTCTGGTGGGTGTCCCCATCAGTTGCTGCAACCCACCCAAAATCCGAACTGCCATCCAGGAAATAAAGCATAAAAATCAGGAAAATACAGCAAAGGAACATAGGAATAGGGCCAAAGATCCACAAAAATAGAGGAAACGAAAAATAAAATGCGCGCAGTCCAAGTGACCAGAAATAGCTGCCTCTATTCACTGTCCTCCCTACATATTCCGCCGTCACAATATGTCTCGAACAATCCAACTTTTTGTAAGGCACGTTGATAAGTATACTAGCATGACTATAATACCTGATTGATTGCACGTTAAACAAAAATGCAACCATAAAACATACCAATATAGAGAAGAATTTAATTGATAAACAAAGCTCGCTCTTATCGCCATAAACATGAAATCCGATAGAACGACCTTTGCTTCCGCCGGTCATTAAGACGGCGATTAGAGAACTAAGCATAATAGCTGTAGATGCCAAAAGGGTTGATGCCATTATGTTGTTCCTTAACGTTTGTACTGCTAGAACCCCATTCTTCGACGCGTCCTGCAGTTACATTCATTGATTTATTAGTAGAAGTTTCAAAATATTACTCCCTAGGGCAATTTATACTATATAATTTGATTCAATACACAATTTAAAATTAAATTATTTTTAATTCCAAATATAAAAAGGTATAATTCTTTATAAAATGAACTCATAAAAAGTGTCATACAAATTGAGACAGAAACATGAGTAGTCCGTAGTAGTATATAAAAAGGAATTGGTGCAACAATGAGTGTCTCTCGAAAAAGCTTCTTTGCCTTAGCATAAGGTAGGGGTAAGGTAAATACAATCCTCCCAGGGAATTTTGCTGAGGGGTTAAAAAAATTGTAGCTAATGAAGATTGAATCAATGACATTACAAAGGTTTTGAATCCCTTAACCACTAAGATATGCTTTTGGACTATGTCAAGGGATTCAAAAGAGATAAAAAATAAATTTTGCTTAAAAATTTTCGACGAAGGGTTCCGCCTCTGCTACCCACCCCCACATGTGAGAACATACATGGTTGGCTGGTTGCAACAATTTGCATGTTGTTGTTGTGGTGCAACAGTTTCTAATTAAACACGTATACACGGTTGCATGCAACAATTATCTCTGGGGAGAAAGATTAAATGGATTGGAATTTGGTAAATTAAAGGGAAATTAGAGGAATTTACCTCCATCATAGCACGAACCCAGAAGTGACGATTAATGGAATTAATGCCGATGACAGTACGATTAGGGTGTTTAAGAATGCGATTAAGAAGCCATATGTGATAAGCCACCATTAATAGCAACCCTACTGGTACCAAGACATAATCCAGAATTTCTTTCTCCATTCTAATGGAGTTTCGATTTGAAGTAACAAATCTCTATGTGTCGGTCTCCGCTATTCTTGTTTGGCCTTAACTTTTTGTTGTGTTGTAAATTTGGGTAATCAGATTCTTACTACTCTCATGCCTTAAATGGAGGGAGAGAAAGAGTCCAATTGTGACACGAAACTCACTAGCTACCTCGGTTTTTGAGTAGTTGAGTGGTGTACTGGTGCCTCGTAATTCGGCTAAAAATTAATATCAGCAAAAGTGTAACTCTTTCGTTAATTTATTTATTCTTTTTTGACAAACAAAAGTCAGATCTAGTAGGCCAAAGAGACAGTTCAGAGAAAAGAACAAAAAGTATATTCTTGGATCTCTATTTACTAAAGTCGATAGTATTTTGGTACCACTACATTGAGAGTCGTAAACCAATCTTTACGGGTGGGTGTCACCACTCCATGTATTGTCAATGTAAGGACGAAATGAGGTATGTCCGATTCCGTAGGCTTGAGGGATCTTTTCGAGAACAAGTTCGGAATAGACCGGGTTCGAGTTTAATGGCGGAGTACAAGATTCGAAGATCGAAGTGCTCGATGAACACCGATATCAAATTTGACCAACCTCGAGATAATACCGTTATGGTTTCGTAACAGAAAGAGCGTAATTCCCGCAGCGGCCCTAAGATCATAGCTTAAATTTCGAAACGGATTTGTACTAGGTGGTTAGACAGTTGTATAATAAGATTCCCTATTACAATTAGAAGAGTAGTTTATTTAGGATTCCCCTACTATATAAAGAGGATCTCAATCATCTGTAAATCAATCAATCATTGACAAGAGAATATACATACATCACTTTCTTGCTTACTTTTTATCTGAATTACCTTATTATTTTATTATTCTTATTCACCTACCTCGAGGCTGCCATTGCCCGAGGTCGTGACTTGCTTAAA
Organism: Nicotiana glauca; assembly: GCA_026770625.1. Lineage (NCBI taxonomy): Eukaryota > Viridiplantae > Streptophyta > Magnoliopsida > Solanales > Solanaceae > Nicotiana > Nicotiana glauca. The sequence goes on from MU695516.1 coordinate 79,877, forward strand.
AACTGGTTTGACTTACTTTACTCTTTAATTTATGCACTTTTTTTTTGGTGCAAAGGATGATATATATATATATATATATTAACGGTTAATCCCTAAAGTTACACTGCTTTGCCAGCTACTGGGGTACTTTAAGGCCCCCAATGATGCATAGTTTTGCATAATAGTACTTAAGTTACAACCCAAAAACGATCTAGGTAATTCAGTTCCTAGGATGTCTGCCCAAAATACATCAGTGGCAAACACCGGAGGAACTGCTAGAGTTACTGATTTACACAAAAAATTCTCTTTCGCTGCTTCCTTTGCCAGTGCGTCAGCTATCCTGTTTTGCTCCTTGTAGGTGTGCCTCACCTCCACTCTGCCCATCCTTTGGATCAGCGACCTGCATTCACAAATTAGAGGGTCAAATATTAGATTGCCATTAATCAACATATTGATTGTTTCTGAAGAGTCAGTGTCTATTTCCAACGGCAGAAGGTTATTCAGCTCTGCCAGTTGTAGACCTTTGGTGATTGCTCTGATTTCTGCCCTTATGTTTGTTGTATGGGGTAGGTTTTCCATGTATCCTAAATCCAGTTCCCATTGTGGTTTCTGAAAACTCCTCCTATTCCCTCTATTCCAGGATTCCCTTTAGCTGCACCATCTATGTTTAGTTTATAGAAGCCCCTCAGTGGAGGAGTCCACTTTAGCATAACTTGGTGCTTGTACTTTGCTCGCTTGCTGTTATTCATCACACAGAACTCAATTGCCTTTGCAATTATGTTGTTTGCATTAATTGGGTCCTTTTTATTGTTAAAAGCATTGTTGTTCCTGGTCAGCCAGATGTGCCATAGGCAGTATGGCATGATGCCTCCCCATTTAAGGCATGCATTGTACTCAATGTCTTTGATTTTATTCACAACTAATATCTAAGGGAGGCCATTGAGGCTTAGGTTTGATAGAGGAGGGGTTGTTGTTTTTGATTGGATTGTATGCCAAAACTGAACAACATTTAAAAATGGGAGAAGATATGATCAATGTCCTCCTTTTCAAATCCACAAAAGTGACACTGTTGTGGGCATTCCAGTCCAATTGAGTGGAGAAAACTTCTGGTTGGCAGTCTTCTGTGAGTTAAGAGCCAGATGAAGTGTTTTATTTTATTTGGAGTGTGAAGCTACCAGATTCCCCCGAATTGCTCTTCCCCATCAGTAGGGATAGATTGAGTTTTCCTGCTTAAAAGTGAGTAAGCAGTGTTGTTGGAGAATTGGCCATTGGCAGTGAAGTCCCAGATTAAGTTGTCCTCTTTTGTGGCAACACTAGGAATGAATACTGAGTTAAGAAGGTCTAGGATATAGGGTGGAAGATCGAATGACAAGATTGAGGTATTCCAGGAGCCCATTTGGTGGATTGAATCGACCTTAATAGTAAGGTCATTTTGAGTTTGAGGGCCTTGAATCAATTCCCTTAGAGCTGGCTAGTTAGGGATCCATTTGTCATTTAAGAAGTTGACCCTATTCCCCCTATTGACTACCCATCTACTGCTTTGCTACAAGTTTCCCAGACCCTTCCAAATAGATGATTTTTGAGTTATAAAGTGTCCCAGACCTTGAGTAGGTCTTGACATGTTGCAGTGTTTGTGGATCAGAACTCTGGCCCAGAGGCTGTTAGTATTCTTGTAGGCTCTCCATGCTAGGTTTGCTAGAGCAGCTTTTTTTTAAGGCATGTTTTTTGTAATCCTAACCCCCCCTTCTGGTTTTGTTTGAGTAACTACATCCCACTTGATCAAGTGTAGTTTTCTTTTTTCAAGGGTGGTTCCCCAGATGAAGTTCCTCTGTATTTTATCAATTTGATTGGTTACTTTGGTGGGGAGGGAGATGTATTGCATGACACGGCTTGGGATACTGTTTAGAGATGATTTTGCCAGGACTGTTCTCCCAGCCATGTTGAGGCATTTAGTTTTCCAGCCAGCCAGTTTAGATTGCATATTACCAATGATGAATTGGAAATTTGATACTGTCTTTCTTTTGTGGAAAATAGGGAAACCAAGGTATTTCCCAAAGGAGATGGTGTGTTTGATGGATAGCATTGTGGTGAGATGTTGTGATGTGTCCTGGGTTGTATTAGAAGAGAACAGGACTATTGATTTGTATAAGTTTATTTTCTGCCCTGACTGGCTATTAAAGCTCTGTAAGATGGACATTATTGTGTTACAGTTCCTAATATTGGCTTTAGCAAAGAGAGTAAGGTCATCTGCAAAGAAGAGATGGGATATCTTGGGCTCTGACCTACTTATACTAATGGGATGCCACTGGTTCTATATGACAGCTTGGTCAATAGATCTAGAGAGCCTTTCCATACATAGTATAAATAGGTAGGGGGACATTGGGTCTCCCTGTTTGATGCCTCTTGAAGGGTTGAAGGCTTCAGTTTTCCCTCCATTTACAAGGATAGAGATGGATGATGTGCTTATACATGACATGATTAGATTGGATAGTCTCTTGGGGAAATTGAAGGCTTCTAGAGTATCCCTAATGAAGGACCATTCTAGCCCGTCAAAGGCCTTCTCTAGGTCTACTTTTAGGATTATACTATCATTCCTTCCTTTCATTTTCCTGAAGTGGTTTATGTATCCCTGGACAATAATGGCATTGTCACAGGCCCGTCTATTGGTTTAGAAGCTGGCTTGGCTTGGGCCTATGATGTGAGTCATAATGAGTTTTATTCTATTCACAATGATCTTGGTGACTGTTTTATAAATTGTGTTACAAAGACCAATGGGTCTGAAGTTTTTCAGCATTGAGGCATGGGGAACTTTTGGAATTAGACACATAAGGGTTTGGTTCATGGTGCTATCCATGGAACAAGTGTTGAAGCATGTTATGCAGAATTATGAGACAGATTCCCCCACAATGTCCCAGTATTTTTAGTAGAAGAAGGGATGGAGGCCATTAGGGCCAGGTGATTTGAATGGTTTATTGGAGAAGGCAGCCTTCTTTATTTCAGACAATTGGAGGGGCCTGTCCATGAAGGTTTTGTGGCTTTGGAGCAATGTAGGCTCCATGGTGGAGTGTTAGTGGTTGCCCAAGGGACTTCAGTGTGGGATGTAGTGTAGAGCTTAGTGAAGAAATCAACAATGGTGGATGGATCTCCTTTTGATCAGTGATCCAGTTACCATTATCCTCTTTAAGGGAGAGGATCCTATTTCTCCTCCTTCTATTTATGGTAGAAGTGTGGAAGAACCTTGTGCTGGCATCTCCCTCATTGAGCCAGTTGATCCTGGATTTCAGCTTCAAGAAGTCTTCCTCATTTATGAGAATGAGGTTCAGCTCATTGTTTAACTCAGACTCAAGACTTTGCAGGAAGCTACTAAATTGGTAGCTAGCTAAACTTTGGATGCCATTGATTCTGGCTAGGAGTCTGTTCTTTTGGTGGAAAATGTTACCAAAGACCTCCTTGTTCTATTTGGTTGCCAGTTTTTTGAATTCATCAATAGATTGAAGCAGAGTAGGTTGGTCTTTGAAGGCCTTGTTCATGATATCGGGGAAAGATGGGTGACTAGCCCATATACTTCAAATCTATAGGGCCTGGATGGTTTATTATTAGGGGGCCCTTCCAGTTGGATTTTTAAGGGCAGTGATCTGAGTGGGTCCTAGGCAGGTGTAGTACATTTTCCTTAGGGTACTGTTTAATCCGGCCTTCGTTACCAAACCACCTATCAATCCTTTCCAGGATTAGGGTATTACAGTTGGTGTATTTTTTATTGGTCCATGTGTATTTGCTACCTTTGTATCCTAGGTCAATAAGATTACACTTATTTACGCAATTCTAGAATTGGTTACTACGGTTAAGATTTATAGGGTTTCCCCCAAACCTATCCCTAGATTTCAAGACTTCATTGTAGTCTCCACCAATGAACCAGCTTTCATTGGTGGTTCTAGCTATAGTTATTAGCTGCTCCCATAGGAGTTTTCTTTCAGAGAGAATGTTACTTGAGTAAATAGCAGAAAAAAACCAGGGAGATTGGTCAAGTCTTACCTTCACCATTGCGTGGATTCCTTGGGGGGTAGTGGCCACTTCCTCCATAGCTACCAGGTCTTCTTTTCGCATGAGCACAATTCCACTAGACAAGCCCACCGCTGGAGATTGAATAATCATATCGAAGTCTAGTGCTTGAGCCAGTGCCTGGTGGTCAGCCATCTTGGTTTCTAGCAGAACCAGCATTGTCAGCTTATGCATCTTAACCATTTCAAGGAAGTGCCTTTTGAATTCAGCACCATTACCCCCCTAACATTTCCTATGATGTAGTTCATCATTGGGGTTGTGGGTGATGGGTGAGATCCCTCCTGGGCTTGGGCATGCTGGGCACTCGAGGGTGTGGAGACTTCCTTTTCAGATTCAGGATAGGGGTTAAGTTCAATAGTGGTTTCGGTGGGCCTTGTGTGTCGGCTGAAACTAAGCTCATTCCATATTTGGACATCGCTCTGGGGCAAAAGACCACTACTACTTCGCTCACTTGTGTGCTAAACTCGATCGACCTCACTGGGTCTAGCATTATCGAGTCTATTCTTGGTGCTAGGTAGTTCTGCTCCAGCTCCTCTGTAGCATCTTTTTTCATGAGAATCTCCAGTGCTGTGGTGGCTTCTCGATGGATGTTCTGTAGTGGAGGTGAGGAGGTTGCTTTCTTTGGATTCGAGGTCATGTGGTTTGGTGGGATGATGAGTTGAGTGAAAACTAGTTCCGCTGCTGGGTCCTACTTTATCATGTCCGGGAAGAAGGGGAGTGATTGGAAACTTTGGAGTATATGATTGTTTAGGGATTGTGGGTCTGTGATTAAGGATGGGTTGTCGCTGTTGGCCATCGACTGTCATAGGAGTGGTCCGAATGCTGTCAAAGCTTTTTTGAGGGATTCCACTGTCACTCTCGCAAGATGCACGGAGTTCTGCACAATCAATGTGATTCTCTTGTTGTCGAGAGTGAATTAGTATGAGAGGCCTTGCCCCTACAAGGCAACCTCCAACCAGGAGGCCAGTTGGTGGTCCAGTGGTAATGGATGGGTGGAGATGGTGGTTTGGGTCGGGTCTTTTGCCATTTTTGTGTTTCTTAGATTTACTAGTTTGGGAAAAGAGTGAAATGGGGTTAATCAACTGATTCCCCATCATAAATCTTCCTAATATAACATCTTGGATAGTGGAAGGATTGCCTTGTTTTGGGATTAGGGGTTTTGGCTGGTCATTAATTGTGGATGTAAGAGAGGCGACCTTTGAGGTCTTTTCGATTGAAGAGGGAGAAGGTTGCAGACAGGGCACTCGATTGCCATATCTGTCGCTTGGGTTTTCTCCATTAGAGATGGTTGCAGTAGCTGTGGTAGGGGAAGCATAGGCTTTGACCTTTGTGTTGGGTATTACGTTAGAAGTGGAGCCTAAGGCTTCCCATTCCTTTGATTGCATGCGGACGGCCTCTTTGGGCACATTTCCTGAGGTGATGATTGATGCCTCAGGAATTGGGCTGGATCCCACTTGGGAGTTGGGCTGGTGGATTGGGTTTGTGGGGTCATCGGAGTTTGACCCTGCTTTTCTTTTAGATCATGTGTTGGGTTGCTCTATTGGACTTGGGTTCGGCACGTGCCTTGGCGATTTTGGGTCATTGATGGGCTTTATTGTTGGGCCTTGTTGCCTTTTTGATTTTTTTGGGTACTGTTTACTTGTTTTTTTAACATTGTAGTTAAAGGATTTGGTTTGGAGGAACTTACCTGAAATGGCATCAAACATATTTACCTGGACCTCCTCCGCTTGTGAACTATGGTGTTGTTTCAGCGATTGACCTTCTTCGCTTGGAATTGTTTTGTTTTGTCCCTGCTTTCGTCTTCTTGGGAATGTAACCATCTTCCATTGTCTCTCCTCCGGTGGGGTGTCTGTTGGATGATGTTGTTGTGATTAGTTGGTTGTTGCTGTTGGACATTGACTGTATGAACATCTTAGGGTCGTGTGCCCTATCCTACCATAACTGGTGCATAATGTTCCCTCACCTTCATAAATCACTGACTTTTTGTGGTCTCCAATGATCACTGATGTTTCCACTGGTGATTCCAGTGGAACTTGGATGCAGATGCGTGCATATCTCCCCCTTAGCATGGAAGAAGTACACTGATCTATCTTCAGTAGTTTACCTAGTTTCCTTTTAACTTTCTCTAGGATGACTGTGTCATAGAATTCATTTGGTAGTTGGGGTAATCTTATCCAGATGGCAGTAGTAGTAAGTGTGGCTTCCTGTGGAACAAATTTTGATTCCCATTTACGGATGGAAAGAAAATGGCCAGATACAAACCATGGGCCAAGATGTAGTACTTTCACCATGCTTTCCTCTAAGCTGAATTTTACTATGAAGAAGTCCCATCTTAGGTCAATCAAGATTAACTGTTCGGATGGCTTCCATAGGTCAATTAGCTTGGAGCGTAGCATATGATGAGGCATTTTTCTTTTGAAGACCTTGATGATTACTGAGAATTTCCATGGTTTATATAGTCTTTCTTTTTCTTCTGGTGATAGGGGAATGGGTCCTTCAATGTGTTTTCCCTTAAACCCTTCTGGGATTGATTGATGTTCCATGTCATAGTAATTAGCTTGGTTGCATTTTTGTTTATCCAAGAGCGTTTCCTTATATGACTGATGAGGTAATTCTATCTCCATCTGGATTTGTTTATCCGGGGGTTCCGATGGGAGGGGTGGTTTGATCAATGGTAGTTCCATGAAAGCACACGAGAGTTTCTAGGGAAAGAAAATAGAAGAAGTTGAATTCTATTGTTTTACATGTTATCTAATGAAGGAGTAAAAACTGAAAAATTAAAATGTTACGAAAACTATTCATCTAATTTGTACACTTGATTCCTTGTTTATCATATAGTATTGGATTAAATCATATATCTTTAAATTCACAATACAAATTTAATTATTTTAGGATAAACATTAAGGGTGTTCGTCGGCCGGTACGGTAAAGTATTTACATTTCAGTTTGGTATTTTTGGTATTCGATTTCTTAAAGATTTCTCAAAAATGCAATACAAATACCATACCTAGGGTGACAATTTGAGCCCAAACTCATCCAGTCCGCCCAGAGATTAATGGGTTGGGCTAAAAATATTTTAGCTCGTGAGTCAATTTAGGCTGAGCCAAAGTTAACCCATTATCTTTTTATAGCCTATTATGACCCATTAAGCAGCCCAACTACAACCCATGAAACTCACCCAAAACAAAGTGAATTCAACACAACTTATCTAGAAATCACTTAGTTGCCCTAATTTTCTTTTTATTTTTTTTTTAATTTCCTATCTTTTTATTTTTCTGCAGCACCCACGCACCCTACCCAGTACCACCACCACACCCTATCCCCCAAATTTTTTTTAAACTTTTTTTTTTTGTATTTTTAGTTTTCTGATATTTTATTTTTCTGCTCCACCCACCCTGCCCTCACCCCCCGCGCACAAACCGCATCAAAATTTTTTTACTTTTTTATTTTTGTATTTTTAATTTTTAATTTTTTTATTTTTCTGCACCCCC
>MU695516.1:100234-116263 GCA_026770625.1 Nicotiana glauca
CCCCCAACCCCGCAAAGCCTAACATATGTAAAGCTTATCGAAGAATATTTACTCATCTCTAGTAATTATAAAAATAACCAAAACTAAAATTCTGAATTACCAATCCAGAATCAAGAGTGAATTATTTTCGGTTAGTATAATAAGCTGCAAACAAGAAGAGGGTTATAACTAAAAAAGATAAATTATCAAGCAAAACATGAGATAAATGCATATCTGTGAGGCACCAAACTTAGTACCTGGATAAGAAAATATGATTACCAATATGAGCTTCACATATTTTGCAAGGAAATGATTCTGCAAATAAATTTCTACCAGCTTCATAAAGGGCACGGGCAGCCCGGTGCATAAAGCATCCACATTCAAGGGGTGTGATGTAGGCTGCCTACCCTGATGCAAGCATTAGAACCTGGTGGCAGGGCGACGCCAGCCCTTCGGCTATAAAAATCTTGAAATGATTAGGTGATCTTATAGAATTCCTAAGGACATTATTGTTATGCATGTTTCTAAGTAATCATTAGTACCATTACTCCCAGAGTGGTTAAATTGAAGTGTTATTGCTTAATTTTGTTGACTACAGGTATATTGCTACGATATGTGCCCTAACTTCATATATTGCCAAAATCACCAAACATGATTTGAAACTTATGGGTTTGAAGATTCTACTCGTTTTAAGTTATTGAATTCTAAATTAACAATTTATATATATTCGTAAAGACAAAACTAGGATTTTGATTAAAATTATGAGTTTTGCCGAACCGTCAGGCTGTCGCTGCCCCAGCCATCAAACTTCAACTGTTGTTTAAACGGCTAGCGACCTTAATTCCAAGACCGAACTTACCATTTTGGCTCTATCGGTGAAATGGAGTTGCGAAATGCGGCGGAAATGGAGGGTTCTGCCCTGCGGAAGAATGTTATGATTTCTTTGAAATAACCCGCTTGATAGTAAAGATTAAATAAATAAATTAGGGATAATACATAATTACGGTGATCCCACTTTATCAACTGGACCCTCAAATATTGCGGGAGTCATATGACCCCTTTGTCTTTGTTCAAAGTACAATAAATATCAGCTTCCTTAAACCGAACCAAACCGATTAAATAAACCGATACTTTTTTGGTTTGATTTGGTTTTGGTTTTGAATTTTAAAAACTGATCAAATTTGGTTTGGTTTTGGTTTTACTAAAAAAATAACTAGAAAAAAACCGAACCAAACCGAATACAAAAGTAGCTATTTAAAATTTAGGGAAAATGCATAAAAACCACCCCATCCTATGACCAAATTGCCAACTACACACCTTTCCTTTACGGGAGTCCTATTACCCCCCTGAACTAATTTAAAGTGTAATAAACACCACCTTAAGTGCTAACGTGGCATAAAGAGTGTGCACACTCTCTTAAAGGCAAGTGGAAGATCAAATAGCGGGTATCTTAACAAGCCCTTTGAGATCGATTGCTTCCTTCGTGACTCTTGAAATGCCCAACTTAGTTTAAATGGGATGTTGGATAAAGTAAAATAGATTCATCTTAAATATGTGAATTTTCTAGTTCATGTGTTAGAAAATTGGAAATTAATTCAACGAATCGTAGTCAATTTTCTTAGTTTTAATCATAATCCATCGAGAACTAATGGCTGTCAAACTACGAAAATTGATACGGAGTAACTTACTTATATATCAATGTCATTTAACCTTGAAATGGCTGAAAAATAGCTGAAAATCCGCCAGAAATGGTTGTTCTCAGAACTCCAGGCGCGTGTATTTCACCACCTTGCACGCATCTGGTGGATTTTTAAGGGGTAAATAATTACACTTTAAATTAGTTCAGGGGGGTAAAAGGATTCCCGTAAAGGAAAGGTGTGTAGTTGGCAATTTGGTCATAGGATGGGGTGATTTTTATGCATTATCCCTAAAATTTATTATTATATATGTACGTATATTTTTATACAAAATTTCTAAAATGTTATGTTATATTTTAATAGTTTGCACTTTTAGTCTAGTTCTTTTGCTATTATAATAATCTAGTTCTTTAACTTTATACTCTACTTTGAATGGTAGTTTTTTTTTTTGCAAAGTACAATAATTTATTTCATAGTAAAAATAATCTATTTTTAAATGAGCCCTAAAATTATTCATTACTATTTGGTTCGATTATCATCAATATATCTTGGTAAATAATAGATTTCTCAAAGAGCAATTGGTTTGATAGTTTATGTTGAAAATATAATCGCCGGAATATGTGTTTGGTAGTATTTGTCTCATATTTAAAAAAAATCGATAAATAACCGAAAAAGACAAAAAAGACATATGCCGAATCGATAAAAAATCAGCTTAATTAGTTTGGTTTAGTTCCAATATTTGAAAAATCGACTTACTTGGCTTGATTTCTTTTTTGAAAAAAATCAATCTAAACCGAACCATGAACATTTCTACTAGCACTACATTCACCCAGAATAATATATGACACGAACCACTCATGTTTTGACATGTGTTTTTCCTTTAATTGTTTATATTTTATTTTTATTCATTATTTATTTTAAATTATCTTCTATCTTCTTTTATTTTCTTTTCTTTTTCTCTGTCGCACTGCCATAACAAGCTATTTTCTCTCTCATTTTCGCCATTTCAAATTGCTCGTACTCAATTCTCTTTTCCAATAATTTAATGTATCAAATTTTTTGTAATCCATCATTATTTCTAAAAAAAGATTTACAGAAGCCACCACCGTTAAGGCTCCGTTTGTCCATAAGTTTTGACAAAATAAATTTGAAATTTATTTTCAAAACTCATATTTGGTCATAAATTTTACTTATATTTTGGCCAAATCCCAAATCAAAAAGTTTCAAATTCCAATATCAGTTATTGAGCTTAATTTGGGCCAAAATCCCAAAAATTGGAAATTATATACATATTTTTTCAAAATAAAGTTGAAAAATATGTTTTGAAAATGTATATCCAAACACATTTTCAACTTCAAACCGAACTTCACTCAAATCAGATTTTTCAAAATAAATTTGGGATCTATGACCAAACGCTAGCTAAGAAAAATGGCAAGTGGCTTTTCAGTTTTGAGTTTCGAAATTCCATCAATGGCATACTGCTTTTCTTCAAGTTTCAAACATTTAAATCAATGCAACCTCGAAATCTAGCTTCAATTTTTAACTTCCAGAAGGTTTGAATAGCCAACTCTTTTTAACTTTGAGGATTTAAAATACATGTGTCGGACTACAATGGAGTTCAAAATTTACAGTTTGAAAACCTCAAATCTAACAAAAAATTCAGCAAGTAACCCGAATTTTCACACTAGATTTGATTTTCGGACTTTAAAAATAGATACCACGGTTTTCTTCGATAACATAAATCCGGTTCTTCAAAACCCAACAACTAAATTTTTGTTCTTCACCTTCAATCCTTTTCATAGTTAAGGATATTGAACAATGACTTGATAGTGAACTTGAACAAGAACTAATCTGGCCAGAAAAATAAAGAAGAGAGAAAAATAAAAATGGTGAAACAACTAGAAAATGGGTGCAAATGAAAAAGAAAAAGCCAAAGGAAAAAAATTGGAGAAATAACCAGATTTAAGAAATTTTTTTACTTCTCACGCGCTATGATTGCATGCAAAATGCTAAAAGTTCCACGTCAACTCAAAAGGATATATTTAGAATTTTTTTCCTATCTATACCATATATGAAATCTTATTACCAAAAATATTCATAATTTGTTAATTACCCGCTCAATCTACACTTTTACTACAATTTATATAGCAATCTATAATTAGGCAGATTCTGCCATTTAAAACTCGCTAAAAAGAAGACACGAAATCTGCGTTTGATTCTTTCCACATTAAATTCGAATTTTGAAACGTAAAGAGATCTCATTGCTGTGTAATTCTCTCATTCACTACAATTCTAAAACAACGCAAGCTTCAGAAGCTCCAATACTCAAATTGCTTTTACAAATGCTACAACGCAATACAAATTGTAGAATTCAAAATTGTTCTTCATCTACCTCAATACTCAAATTGTCGAACATATATCTGTTCTTCATCTTTTTTCTCTCAACTACACGAAATCATGTCAAAAATTCCAATAATGCTAAAATTGAATGGAAATTAGGATAACTATGGCAGATTTAGAGATTTTGAAGTTGATGCCATTGTGGTAAATGAGAATGCAAGCTACGAAATTCTGATTTCTGCAATTGCAGAACAACTATCGATTGATACATCGGATAAAATTGTAGAAATCAAATACATTGTGAACGACAATTGTCCTCTAATGGAGATTAGGAATGATATGGGGGTTCGTGTGTATATGGAGACCAAAAAGGAGAATAAGAACTTAGGTTCGTATCCTTTATGTATAAGTGTAAGAGATTTCAATATGGAATTGGCAATCACCAACGATAGCACAAGTGCAGGTATGTTTAATTCGACATTGCAGAGATTTATTGTGTTAATGTGTTATCTACAATATTACAACATTTATCTACAAATTAACTACAAAAAACAATATACTGAAGCTCATAAAGCAATGTCGTTTTCAAAATTATCTACTTAGTTACTACATTTATCTCTATGTTGCTGCAGGTTCGTCTGGACCCCTAAAGTTACTTGAAATTCCATCATCACCAGCTATAGAGGAATATCAAAGTGAAATAATAACTTAATCTACGCAAATATATATTGAAGAAGGACAAGTTTACCAGGACAAGCAAACTGTAGCTGCTGCAATGAAGAATTTTTCTGTGATGCACAAGTTCCAGTTCAGAGTAAAAAGATCTAGTCATAGAAGGTATGGAGTTATTTGTGGAGAATAGATCTATAAAAGCAGTGTTTTAGTGAAGATATGTGGTTTTTATAAATTGTAGTTAAACAGTAGTTAATTGTAGTTTTTAACGAATTTGTGTTAAAACGGTCCTTTTTGTTGCTTCTACATCTATAGCCTGTATTAAATATTGTATTTTTTTTAGCTACTGGTTTATATGCATTGTTGAAAACTGTAAATGGCACTTCAAGGGAACGTCAATTAATGATTCGACAATATTCAAGATAAGGAGTTCCAGCCGACAACACACATGCTCCTTAATGGACAAAACATTCATACAGTGCAAACGTACTGCAACTGTAGTTGGTAGCATGGTCGTTCCAAAGTATTGTGATCCTAAGACTGTTTACACACCAAAGGACATACAAACTGACATGTTATCCAAACATGGACTGAACCTAAGCTACATGCAAGCATGGAGAGCCAAGGAAAAGGCTTTACAGTTTTTGAGAGGGAGTCCGTCTGACTCCTACAACAAATTACCCAAATATTTTTATATTCTTGAGGAGACTTATCCTGGTTCTGTTGTTAAATTGAAGAAGGCAACAGATGATTGCTTCTTATACGCATTTGTTGCTCTTTGTACATCAATAAGTGATTGGCAACATTGTAGGCCAGTATAGTGGTTGATGGGACATTCATAAAGTCAGCCTACATGGGGATTATGCTTACAGCAAGCATCATGGATGCAACAGGTAAATAATATAATAATTTTGTAGTTAATTTGTAGGCAGTCTATAAAATATAGTTAAATTGTAGTTAAATTGTAGTTATTTTGAAGTTAACAGGAAAAAAATGTAGATAAATTATCTATATTTTGAATATATATTGTAGTTGTTATTTAATTATAATTTTATATACCTTTTCAGGGCTGCCAATTAATATTTTATGAATTAAAAATGTAGGTACTATATTGCCCTTGGCATATGCTGTGGTTAATTTTGAAAACGACGCGTCTTGGAAGTGGTTCTTTGAGCAATTCAAGGAGGCATATGATGAAAGACCTTCAATGTGTGTTGTTTCAGATAGGAATGAGAGTATACTGAAGGAAACATCAATTGTCTATCCGGGCATGCCACACTACTCTTGCATGTGGCATATTTGGACAAATATAAGGTCCAAATTCAAGAAGGGATATCTACAATTACATGAATTGTACTTTGCTACAGCACGGTCATACACTTTGGATGAATTTAATGAAAGGATGTTGAAGATTGAAGAGGTAGACCCGAGTGTGAAATCTTACCTATATGATATCGGCTATCATAGATGGTCAAGAGTACATGCAACGGTGAATAGAACTTTTACTATGACATCAAACATTGCCGAGTCGTTGAATGCTGTAACAAAAGAGGCAAGAGAGCTGCCAATATTTGATCTATTAGAGTATATGAGGACACTTCTTGAACGTTGAACGAAAGAGAAGTTATTGAAAGCAAAGGGTACTTTCACATATCTTGGGTACAAATTTAACAAAGAATTGGATGAAAACAATACATTATCTCAGAAACTAAGGGTAAGATCTATTTATTTGGTGCAAAAAAAAATAAATTGCTTAATATGCATTGTTTCCAGATTATAGATAAACTATAGTCAAATTGTGGGTAATTGTAGATTGTAGATAAGTTGTAGTATATTTGTAGCTGATTTGTAGATAATCTTTTTTAATGATTGATATAATATTTTTTCTGTTTGTTATTCAATTGTAGGTGAGGGCTTCAACAGATCATATACATACTGCGTTAGATGGTGTGAAGCGGTACAGTGTGTGTTTAGAAAACAAGAAATGTAGCTGTGGACAATTCCAACTTGATGAACTTCCATGTGCGCATGCTTTGGCAGCATTAAGGCACATGAAGGAAACATACGAAAACTATTGCTCTCTGTATTACACAAGGAAGAGCCTTCTGCTTGCCTATGAAATGCCAGTAAATCCTCTTCCTGATGAAAGCAAATGGGATGTGCCACAACATATTTTTGATGAGGTAGTAAAGCCACCGGCAGGAGATAAAAGGCAGCTATGGAGACCTAACAAGGAAAGATATAAAACATTTGATGAAATAAAGTCAAAGAAGTACAAGGTATCATGTGGAAATTGTGGAGGTGAAGGGCATAACAAAAGAACTTGCAAGAATGCGCCCAAAGAGAAATGAATATCATATAGTTAGAATAGTTATTCAAAATAAATTTTAGTGAGTTCAAATTATCCGATTTTTTTGTGTAATCGTTCAAGTTTTTAAAGATGATTATGAAGTATACTACAATTTCTTTATTTGCGTTTAATATGATTTTATGTATTCTGTCAGGCATCTAAATTTTTCTTTTTTTATAGCTTAGTTAAACTTTAATATTTACTATATACAAAACAACTGATATTAATAAAGAATTCATTCAACGTAAAATGTTTCCAGATTGTAGTTAAAATGTACTTTAAATGTAGTCTAATTGTAGTCCTATTAATAATTTGTAGATTATTTGTAATTAAAATGTAGTTTAAATGTATTTAAATTGTAGTCTTGTTAATAATTTATAGATGATTTGTAGATAAATTGTGGATAATTTATTTATATGATTCCTGTATTTATTTCATCTTTTAGTTGTGTACCTTAATTACAAATGACAGTTATATACAGAAATTACCTAGAACTTGAAGATATTTCATAAAAATTACTTGAAGATTAAAGGCAAATTGTATTCTAGCAAATCAGAGTACTCGAGCTTAATGTAATGAAGATAAAGTGTTGTAAACAACCAAAATGCCATATTTCTTACAGTGTATTCCATTTCAACTACAAAATGACATCAACTAAACTAGGAACACAAGACTCTATTTCTTCTTTCTCTGTACTCTAGTCCTCTCATTTTTAGCAGGAGAACCCTTCCTCCTTACTAGCCTTCCTGTAACCTCACTTTCACTGATTGACCTATCTTCTTGCTTCTTTGTAGCATAGTCCCATAGTAGAGCTCCATAGTGTCTACGGTGTTGGTCGATATCAGAAAGATCTTCTTTTAGAATTGCCAAATCTCCAAGTCTAACATACTCCGCAAAAGCCGCCACAAATACACCACAATCGCTGCATAAGATCAAAAATTTTCATTATGTAACAATTGATTAAAATAAAATAATTAAACATATAGAAAGGGAGAATAGTTTTTTTTACAGTGATCCTTTCTTTTGCTGTGGAATCTCCGCAACCATCCACTGTATGTTGAGAGGGTCTATAACTAGTTTCTCAATGTATGCCTTTGTGGTCTTGAAGTAAATGCCTTTACGTTTCTCATAGAAACCAGTGCAAGACAAATACAGAGGGATAATGATTTAAAACTTATCAACCAATGATTCAACAATATTATGACGATTTGAAGACACCATGGAATCATAAACATAAAGTTAACTGTCTGCTATGTCGAAAACGAGCAACAACCAATGGAAATTCTCTACAATGTTCACAGGCATGATGACATAGTCAACTACATCTCAGGCAACATTAGCAAGAAGTCCATACCCAAGGATATGTTCTGTAACATCATCATCTGATTTAACAACCGGATACTTAAGTTCTGGTGGAGAACTTATGAACTTGTCATAGATTCGTTCAATCTTGGTCCTGAACAAGCAATCGGTTGTTGTGAACCTAATGTCGTTGTTGGGGGCATACTTGCCTCTTTTTCTCAAATAATACATAATAACATCAATGTGCTGCAAAATAAAATAAAGTCTACTATAAGCTACAGAATAACCACAATTATATACATAACAGCTACAACTTAAACTACAATTTGAACTAATCAAATAATCTAATGGACTTTAGCAGGTAAAACAGAGGAACAAATACAACATAGCAACTAACATAAGGTCTCAAAAATAACCAAATTCAACCTACAGTTAATAATATAAGTCTATGTGAATTTCTCTACAATGTTACTACAATTATGGTACACAGATATTCCAATTCTGTCCAAATTACCAAAAAATCCAATTTGTACATACAATCATCATCAAATATGAGACATAAGGTCCATAAAAAGCACAATTACACAGCTGAAGACAAAATATAGTAACCTATATATCTTGTCTACAATATAACTACAATTACACTACATAGCTGAAGACAAAACTACAATTTGTGGTACTATATAACTACAATTTGACAATATAACTACAATTACACTATACAGCTAAAGACAAAACACATATTGTGAATGATTTTGTTCTTTATACTTACAATGTTATTGATGACTTGTCCTGGGTGAGCAAGGGCATAAAACTAGTCCTTCTTATCCACCTTTTCACAACCAAAGTCTAACCAAGGTTTGATTTGGTTATCCTTTTTGGAAAAGTATTCTTTCCTCCTGTAATAACAAAAGAATATCAAATAAAAAAAATGATAGAATGAATTACATATTTAAAGTTTAAAAATGGTGAAATAAAAGTGTAAAATTAAGCATTCATACCTCTTAGATACTTTGTCACTACGAAGGTATAACCAATTGGTGAACCTTTCTATCAAATCAACATCTACATTTTCACCTATAACAGTTGTGAAGGGGTGCTTGAGGTAGAAAAATTTAGGTCCGACAGAGGTGCTGCCTCCAAAACTATACAGAGGTGTGAAAGGTGATCGTGCATGTTTCCCCGGTTGCCTGGTTCTACCCGGATGAATAGGGGTTGCTTCATCTGGTATGAGCTCGCCATACATGACCAATTGTGTTAAGTTTTCTGGCAACTCAAAGTCATCCAATGTCAGACCTTTACTATCAATGCCTGAACCTTCAGGAACAACTTCATTCACAGTCACACCGTGAATTGGCAACTGTGGAACGTTATCTTCAATATCTGTTACATATAAAATAACATACTTAACAACATTATATAATTTTATAAGCAATAATTATCTATTCAAAAGTATATTATGATACTATACCTGCTTTTTCTACCTCAGTCCCTTCCTGAAATCCTGGTTCTTCCTCAACCATTGCTGGCACACCCCCAGGAGAAACTTCAGCTTCTGAAGATAAATGTAGATGTATGTAGTTATGCACAATATTGTGGATATAAAGTGAATATAATGAGCTTCTGATATTGTACCTGCTTGTTGTGCCTCAGCTACTTCTTCAAATTCTGGTTCTTCCTCAACATGTGCTTGGATATGTTCTGTTGAAACTTCAGCTTGAATGAATAATTTAAAAAATGAGAATTGTAGATATATGTGGGAATTTGTAGTTAAAGTGTGAATTATAAAAATTTTGCATTGTAACCTTATTGTAATGAAAGTATGATAGTATACCTGTTTTATATGCCCCAGCTGCTTCTTGAAAATCAGGATATAAGTCAACATGTGCTTGAATATTTTTCGGAGAAATTGCAGCTGCAAAACATAGTGAAAAAGGGGTTAGTATAATTAGATAATGCTTTCTTGAAGTTTGTAGATATGTCTGTAGGAATTCTGTAGATACCTGTATTGCTTATGCTTGCATGCACTTGATCACCAATATTGAACTGAAATTGCTGGTTGTTCTCTCTTTGTTGTTGGTCATTATTTTTGGTTGAACTACCAGCAAACTACAATTTTTGGGTATGTTTGAGTATACTTGTTTCATGTGTCATAATTAGTTTTAGTACAAAAATATATGTCAATTCTTACCTTTGACTTGTCCACATCGTACCTCCTGTTTATCACCTTCATAATACTCTTCATAGAAACATCTATGAACTCTCGAAGGCTTGAGAGTTCCTCAAAAACAGGCTTCCTAAATTCAGCTAACTTTCCATCAACCTAAAAATTAACTATATAATTAGTTGGTAATCTTATTCAAAGTGCTACAGTTCCACTACAATTTAACAAAGATTTGTGCAATACTAACAGGGCTAAATATAGAATTATACCACAAATTAACTACAATGTATAACATACAATAATTGTTATGGAATAAAGTTAAATTGTAGCAAAAAATATCAATATATTGTAGTTATTTATATTACCTACTCAATCCCCTTTTTCAACTTCCTGAGCTTGCTAGTCACAGATTCAGTGTCCTCTTGACACTCTGTATCTTTGGGTTCAAATGTTGGAGAAGCATCAATGTGAATCTGTGATGATTGAGCACCATGTTCATCTTCATACTGAATCTTGTCTGGCAGATTAAGCACTCCAATCTCTTCTCCAGATTCAGTCATGCTTATGAACTGAATGATGGAAATAACAGTTAGTTCAACTAAATAAAAAAATGTAGATTAATTGTAGTTATTATGAAGTTAAATGTAGCATCATACAAAAGTGAAAAAATATACCTTGAGCCACTCAGGCTTGGTCATCTTCTCTTCAATTGCAGTTAACAAATATGGCCCTTTGTAGCTGCCTATCTTAAAATGCGAGGTATAAATTCAGAACACCTCGTAGAAAGCTCCGTGCTGACGGATGAGCAATACTCATATAGCCACACTTGCAAGGCTAATGAGCATCCCCGTATCAGATAAGAATGTACATGGGGATTAAGACGATGTCGAACAGATTCAATAACCTGCTTGAAGGATTTGATACCCCATGGGTATGACTCAAAATTACCAGACTCTATCAGAAAGAACATAAACTTGTCTATGAAAGACACATGGTCTTTATCAGAAGGACAAACAAAAAATTCCAACAGATAAAGAATGCACAACCTCACTGCATCCTCATCGTTTGCCCAAGCTTTATTTGTGACTACAATTTTCAAATGTCACTTTTCAACCCTTTGTTTGTTCGGAAAATAGGTAGTCATTAAATAACTAACATAAGTGGAAGTATAACCATAGTCTGAAAATTTATTCACATAATTTAGATCAGTAATCAACCCAAATTCTCTCAAGGAAAAATTTAATTTTCACTCTTCAATAGTACTGAAAAATATGAGTCAGTAGACTTTGACAATTCATACTTCATCAGAAGATGAATTGCTTGGTTTTGCATATAGATTGTGGGGAGACCAAATAAGTAACCAAAATAAGTTTTTTGGAAAAACTTTAAAGCATTTGGAGAGGGTAAAGCTTTTATCTGGCTAGGTATGCTCGGATCACACAAACTGTGGAATCTAAGCACACCATAATCAATATTTTGTGGTGCAAAGTAATGGCCATTCTGCAGAAAATAAAAAATTATTGAACATTAGTGGTTTGCATAAAAAAGAAGCAGTAATCTACATATAACTACATGATAACTACAAAATATAACTAAAAGAAGAACAGCCTACCCACACCTATAACTACAAAACAATATAGGACATCTACACATGTAAACATTATCTCAAAACAATAAGGAAGAAAAGGGTAACCACAGCTCTATAACTAAAAAAAATATAACAGTTAGTTCAAGTAACTCACAAAATGTAGATTAATTGTAGTTAGTATGAAGGTAATGTAGCAGCATACAAAAGGTGAAAAATATGCCTTATCTACAATTTACCTAGCAGACTACAAAACAACTACAAAATAACTACATTTATGCACTGTCTAAAAATTACAATTACAATTAACCTACAGAATTGAGACAAACAATCTACAAAATTTGGACAATTCCACATTTTACCAAAAAATACTTGAACAACAAATTTTTACAACCAAAATCACACTAAAAAACTGTAAAGAAAAATAATTAGTGTTTACCTTTACCAAAATCTTTTTGTGAACCAATTTTGGTACTTTTTTGGAGTGTTTCTTCTTTTTTGGTTTTGATGAAGAAGGAGAGACCTTGCGTTTTTTTACAGATGGAATTTTAGGGGAATCTTCAACAAAATCATCATCTACACACAACTTTTTCCCCTTTCGTTTGAGTTGTTTCTCGACTGGTTTATCAACCCTACCAGCATCAACATCGTGCAAATGCTTGCTTCTCATCTCCACACAGATTTGTCTAGGAGATAAAATACTAGTAGTAGGTTCACTTGCATGTGTCGATTTTGCATTTTGGGTGGTGATTTTGGTGTTAAAACACCCAAATCAAAGGATGGGATATCAGCTAATGTAGCTTTTGAAGCTTTTTTTTGGGAGTGTTGATTTTTTCATGATTTGGGACTTGAAAAAACAGATGCAAATTCAAAATAGGATTTTGTGAAATTAACTGGAGAAGAAAATTATAGAATCGAAGGTAACTGATGGTAAACGTGGGTGAGAGGCGAGTATACGAAAATGGGGGAATTAACTGAAGGTAAAACGTGGGGGAGGTGTGGGGGGTAGGAGGAGAGAGAGGTGGGTAAACGAAAATGGGAGAATATACGCTCCTAAATTAATGCCTAATATAAATGAAGCATTAATTATACCCTAAATTTGAATTGTGGTATATAAGTGGTAATTTGGTATGCTGAAATATAATTAACACAATCCTTAAACATTGAGGGTAATAAGGTTTCATGTATGGTATAGGAAGGTAAAAATCCTATATATTTATTATACTTTGAACATATACGAGAGGGTTATAGGACTCCTCCATCTAGGATGGAAAAATTACATCCATTTATTAACTCAATTCATTTTAGCCCATTCAAATTCAAACCAATCACTCCATTTAATATCCTAATAAAAATCAACAAAAAGGAAAATGGTGGAATTCATATTGCAACATAAAGCTTCACAAATACTTAGCAATAAACTTACGTTTAAGGCAATTAATACTCAACAATCTTATCAATAAAGGCTTTTATTAGTTTAAAGATATTAAATCTCCACCCACACCCGCCCCGCCCCACATGTTTTTTAAAATTTAAAAATTGAACCCGCCCCGCCCCGTCTCGCAACCGCAAAATCTCAAACCTGCCCCGCACCCGCACCGCCCCATTGCCATCCCTACCTCTATCTCACAATTAGCTACTACCCCAATGGGGTATTTATGTATTATCCTAATAAATTAAGTATATTCAAAATTTAAATGCTCCATAATATCCTAGTTGCAAAACTCACATTATTTTAATTTAATTGAGGTGAATATGTTCTTAATGAGCTTTATAATAATTAAAACTCACTTGTTTGTAAGATAGTAATTATTAATTAGGTTAAAACAAGAAAAAGTCGGACCTTTTAAATTTTAATTTGCAACTTTTGATTCAAGAAAGAAATTTTTTTTTGTTCTACACGATATTCCAAGAACTTAGGTACTCGGAAAGTATTTTGTATAAATATCATGAGAGAAAGTAACAGAAAGGGGGTAGATGGGAGCAATACATAAACATACATCTCTTTGAAGGAGAAGATCTTCCATCCTCTTAGGCTATTTGCCAAAAGGGAGATAAATCTCAGGATCATTGTTGACGCTCCCTTTTTCTCTAAAGCGAAATCGGGTTTACGATATTCGGGAAGACAACTCTATTCCCGCTTAGGAATTGACTTTTTGGAGGTTGAAGAGTCGCCACCTAATGATTAAGTGCATTAGGACACTAAGAGTTTTGAAATTAAAAACCAGAGTTCGGGTAAGGGCTAGAAATTATCTCCAGGGGAAGGTGTTAGGCACCCCTCAAGATCCACTAGTATGGTTCCCGTCCATGCTATGTAGTGACTTTAAATGCAAACAACAAGTAGACAAGCAAGAATTACAAATATAAAGAGGGGTTTTCACATAATGGTTGCAAGGGATTAAGGAAGTTAAAGAAACTGAATTTTGATAGGAGAAACAGTTTTAAAGCCTTGAATAAAAAAAGTAAAAAGAGAAAATTTTCACATAGTTGTTTCAAGTTAAAAGCAGTTTAAAAGCTAATGTTTGGCAAAAAAAATAAAATGGACAAATAAGGGAAGGGGTCCTAGATTTATACATAATATGGATCACCCCACACAACACCCGGTAACCGTTTATACACGTGCTGTTATCGCGTGGTCATCATATCCATATCTACCCTTTCCCACCCTGTTAAGGTATTAAACGTGAAATGGTGTCGTTACCTATAACATGCTATTACCCGTCCCAATTCTATCAATCCCGGAGGCATTTGGGACTTCTAGTCCTATCAAGGGAAGGAATTTTTGGACTTTTTCAAGAGTTTAGAAAGGTAAATATTCTAATGCGTCAGACAAAATACATAGGACAATTATGGGGTACACATAACAATTAAAGGCTCAAATAAGCCTCCTCAGAATCACAAAAAATGTAGTTTAGCATGCCTTACATATACTGATTAGGTCTGAATTAAACTTAAATGTTAAGTGGACTCGTTCAACCCTTATTTTTTGACAAGAAGTCTGCATTAGGTCCGCCAGGCTGCAATTATTGAAGACTGATGCAGTTACAACTTTTACCCTAAGGCTTGCCTAGGTGAAACTTATAGGCATGATGTCTACTGGTTTCAGAAAAGAAGTAAACAGGTTACAAAAGGGTTGCCAGTTTTAACAAAATAATACAAGTTCTGCAATTGATAACGCGTTATTACTGACAGATTACCTTAAAACGAGTGAGGTAATTTAGAATTGATTGACAATTCCTATAGGCATGTTTTTTAGCATTGTTAATTTTACACACTTTTTACAAGCGTAGCAAGAATGAAGAAATCCTATGAGCATGGTATCTAGAATGCAATTAATTATTGTTTAAGCCTAAAAAAATTATTTGCCTAATGATAGATACGTATATAGTATTCAGAAATCCTATAGACATGCTTTCTATATGATACGCAAAAATGCAGAATCCTATAGACATGTTTTCTATGTGAGATGCAGAAATACGGAGAACTATTGACCTATGTACGACATGCAGAACTTAAAACAATATTTATATATGTGAGTGCAGAACCTAAAATAGGATCTCTAGATATAGAAATGTAGAGCTTGACGCGATTTGCAGAAGTAAATACCTAACGAACATGATCTCTACGCTTATGCACACAGTAAGTAACCCTCCCCTTTATTTACTAAACCCCATAAGTTATTATAAATTATTACAGACCAAATGAATCGGACAGAAAAAATAAAATTACATCAGAAATTTAAGCTGCATCCAAGGAACCTAATTCATTCTCAATATCTAACAATATGAGATGAACCAACTTCCAGGATCAGATTTTCAAAGCCTTTCTCTTATTTGGGATGTGACAAAGTTCCAAGGAATTTCAAGAGTTCCAGGCAGTGCTTACACCCCAAATGTTATTGCAGAATAAATTAAAGTGCAGTGGAAGTGCCAGCCCTCAAGTGTCCAAATTCAGAGAGAACTCAAGGTCCCAAGGCAAGGCTCACAATAGTGGGGGGGGG